>CM031238.1:158966600-159164201 GCA_018340775.1 Taxus wallichiana var. yunnanensis | reverse complement strand
TGACCTAAGAAATAAGCTAGAATTAAATTGAAACCCTAGTTGTAAGAAGGGATAAGTACTTAGCTTGATTTCATAATTAATCCTAGATTGTGCTTTGAATTGAGAAAACCGATAAAAGGATGAGGAAATATCCCAAATGAACCAAAAATTGTGCATGATGGTTGGACCTATCAGACTAGGCCTAGATTGGGTCAGGAGGTGCCTAGGTGCAGAGACTCTTCGGGCACGTATAATTGCATTTGAAAATGGTTGAAATTTATGATTTTATAGTATCAATTAATGTCATTGCCCTTAGTTGTTGATCTCATGTGTCTTATACTATGCCCGTAGAATTTTCTTACATAAAATAAATATGCAAAGAGAAAGAGCACCTGTAAAACCCCAAAACACATCAAATCCTAAAAGAAAAATATGTAATGGGGAGTTAGATTGACCCCAATGGTCACCTAACTAAGTGAACTTACGATTCACGGGTGATACACTACATTTCAAACTCCATGTAGTTAGTTGTGCGTGTGTGTAGAATCATGCCCTAGGTGGATCTTATGCAAGATGCACTTGAATAGCAAGCAATATCTAGATGTAGAAAATAGATAGATGTGTGCATGGAAAAATGAACTTCCCTCCTATGAAGTGTATGTAAAGAATGCATTCCCTTGTCCCTTGAATGGATACTAGATGGATGCTTTGATGCTCTTGAAATGCCTTTAGATGCAACCTTAGGTGATAGTAGTAGATGCTTAGAGCTTGGTCCTTTATTATGGTCACATAGCTTTGTATTTATATGATTCCCTTGTTTGAATTTCATTTTGTAATTAACCACTAAAAGGTTGACCACCAAGAAAATAAGATGCCAATGGCTAGAAAAGACCCAAAGATGTGAGTAAGATATAAAGAGGGTC
The DNA here is from genome assembly GCA_018340775.1 of Taxus wallichiana var. yunnanensis. Classification (NCBI taxonomy): domain Eukaryota; kingdom Viridiplantae; phylum Streptophyta; class Pinopsida; order Cupressales; family Taxaceae; genus Taxus; species Taxus wallichiana. Next base: position 159,163,299 of record CM031238.1, on the reverse strand, counting down.
AGGCAGTGCTGAGAGGGGATGAGGTGCTTGGGCTCCGTCTTGGCAAGTGCTTGGTGTCAAACAAAAAGGTAAAGTATCAAAAAGTCAAACTTGGTAGGGTATGTGTAAGACCAAGAAGGAAACTGAAAAATAAAGCAAAGAGGCCAAAGAAAGTGGTAAATTAGTACTTTTTTTGCTTAGGAATCATATGAATAGTAGTATGTGATTAGGACTAGAAATGTACCCAAAGTGCATGATTTAGTGTCTACATTTTCCCCCACTTTATGTTGTTGAGTGAAATATCTTGATAACATAAAGTAGATAAGAGATCATGTACCTGATAACCATGTAGATTGATGGCAAAATGTGTGCGAGAGACAAGAAAAGTGCGTGAAGTGAAAAATGAAGCGTGGAAGCTAGAGAAGAGGAAGTGACCCTAGGGGTGAAAATGTGTATGTGTATATCATGTTGTTTGTACTTATCTATTTGATGTGTCTTGATGCTTGATGATGTGATACTGTTACTTCCCATAAGGATGAACCTATAAAAGAGAAGAGAAAATGAGTAGTCAAATATGTGTATATGAAAAATTTGATCCAAATGTAAAAAAAAGTGTAAAAAGTATGTAAAAATGTGAAAAGGAACATGTGCACTTGATCCATGATGAGTGAAAAGGATAGAAAGGATCCTAAAAATGTTGTAGAAGAATGAGTTTTGGGTGATCTCATGCCAAGAACGCTTTAGAGAAGAATTTTTGGGCGATCTCACACCAACAATCTCACTCCACTGTGAAGAAGTGTAGGAGAAAGGTCTAGTGTTATTCTCCAACCTTTGACTACTTCCCAATGATTATACACCATTGTAGATGGTGTGATCTCAAATTTGATCAAATTTGATCCATTTTGATCCAATGTGAAAAAAAGAAAAAAGGAGAAAGCATGTATGCATGTTGATTGTTGGAGGATTGTGCTCTAATACTGTGAAAACTATGTGTAAGACTATTATGTAAACGATTATGTTGATCTTGAGAAAAAATGTGTAACTCCCCCTGGTCATAGGCATCTAGGAAGGGTCGGGGACCCTAAGTACTCATGTTGTATTTAGGTGTTAGGCATTGTGTTGTGCTAAAGACCCAAGTTAGATTTTGGGCCATTTTATAGACTAAGATATTGTGTGTACTAATACTAAATGTGTTGTAAACTATGACTATGAACTATTGTATGGGGTGACTGATTCACCCAATGTATGCCCCCTCATTTTGGGTGCATGTGACATGCTTTAGGAGATGTGACCCAAAGGAGGACCAATGTTACATTTGAAATGAAGCCCTACTGAGGGGGAGGGAATGTGCTTGTAGAAACCAAGGCACATGCAAACAAAGTGGCTAGGAAACATGTGTTAGTACAAACAAGACAAATACACATATAGAAGAAAATGTATCTAGCAGATAAGAAGACAAAGACAATAGATTGTAAAAATAGGGTTACAAACATGGGACATCACTCACAATGTCACAAGACAATCTGAAGCAGCCAAAGTGGCCAAAAGCATATACATGTACATAAGAACAAAGGAAAAGCCAGCAAAAATGGCAACAAAAGAAAAAATGGAAAACAATAACAAACAAAGAGTAATAGACAACCATGGTGGAAAATAGTTCTGTAAAATAACAAATGTTGCACATGAAGCACCCATTAGCATGTTAGAAAGATAAAAAGTATGTCAAAACATGTATGATCTGATATAGTAGTGTTATGTAAGAATAGGAAATAGTATAAAATGAAACAATAACACCTATGTGATGTGTGAAAGTAGATGCCCCCAGGAGCCGTTATGGGACTAGTAAGAGGTATTGTGCCAAGCATCCATGTTACGTGTATGATATTTGTGTAAAGTTACATTCACAACTAGAAGGCAAGTGAATGTGCATGTGTATATATAAAAGATAATGACATATGAAATATCCATCTAACATAGTAAATAGTAAGCAAAGTGTACATGTGAGCATAAGTAAAAAGAACAATGTGCAACCAAGATATGCAGTATGTTATGAGTGTGAATGGAATGGAATACAAAGTGAGTGTGATAGGATAAGAGTAACATGCCCCCTGAGTGAATGTGAATGAGTATGCATGAGATGAGGTTCATTTATAAATGACCCCTCAATAGTCGAGAATGAACCATAGAACAAGAGTGTGTCATCGGGAAATGGTTTGAATGTGCACTAGAAAGATATGATCAATAAAGCATAGAGCATAGAGAGTGAGTGAGTGTGGTGAGGTTCATTTTAGATTTAAACCTCAGAAAGTCTAAGTATGAACCGTGGAACTAGAGTGCATCATAGGGAAGTGTGATGTGATGAATGTGCATGAGAAAGATGTGTTGTGAATACAAGAGTGTGAAATGTGTAGTGTGTATGATGTGAGGTTCATGAATGTAGTATGCCCTCAATAGTCAAGTGTGAACCATAGCACAAGAGTGTGTCATTGGTAATGATGATACAAATGTATCAAGATGTGCAAGACTCATGTGAAGACTAGAATAGACTAGATGTGAAGTAGAAGAAATGTGAGACACATTGAGAGTACTTAGAAGGGGAAGGAGTAAGCATGATGCCCCCAAGTGTATGATGATGAGAATGATCAAGTAACATCATCTAAGAGATCATCATTTTCATGGTCAAAACCAAATGGAGATGCATTTGAGACTTGGTAAGCAATAATATGTGGTTGATCATATAAAGATCCATTGCGGTATAAATTGTACATGCCCATTGTGTATTCTTCATTAGTGAAAGGTGGTAGTGGACATCCATGTGCATACCAGTGAGTAAGATTTTGTGAATATCTGAGAAATGAATCATTACAAATAGAAACATGACCGAAGGGCATATGAAATGTGATATCAATATGATTAGATCTCAAAGTGCCCCCAATGTAGTCAAGCCAAGACTTCCCAAGAGTAAGTGGAGAAGTGTGAGAAGTGTGTGTAAGAAAGATTGATAAATGGAAGACACGAAGACCATAAGCAATAGTGATATGAACATATCCATGATAGAGATGTGGAGAATGAGGTGGAGGTAAGATATCATCGAGTGTAAACCCAAGTCGAGTCAAGCCATCATATGTGTTGAAATGATTCAAGAGCAAGTAGGATCGAATGGAATGTGATGCCAATAAGAATTATTCATGAAAAGGGTGCATGTGAAAAGAGGAAGTGATGTGTAGTCACTCATGAGAGGGTGAAGAAGGTGAAATGATGTCCATGTATGGATAGAACCCTCGATAAAGTACCATAACATTAGTAGAGGAGGGGTTGTTTGAATTGATATTCACCAGGGCCAATAACAATGAAAGTATCATTGAAATATGACTCATCTATCTCGATAGGAGTAAAATTAAGATTGCACAATTTGTCATCAGTAAGCTTCAATGGTATTGACCTCATCATCAGAATCATCATTATGTTGGCATTATCATGTTGGATATCAAGTATCAAGGATATTGGTAGGAGGTGAAGTAGATGTAGGAGTGAGAGGAGCCTTAACGAGTGGAGTGGTAGTGTTTATTGGAGAAAATACTGTGGGTGAAATGATAACAATAGTATGAGTGGAAATAGATGGAATGCTTGTGAGTGGTGGAAGAAGGTTGTGAAGCACTAGATTGCTGATATCATATGTGTCAATATTACTATATGGAATAGGTTCACGATGGAGGGAATAGGCATGACAATAATGATTAGGTCTATGTGATAGAAATTAAATGGATCAGGGTCTACAACAATGGTATGTTCATAGCCATCATGTAGGAATTTGACGCATCGATGAACAATGGATGGGACCACATGCATTGCGTGAATCCAAGGTCTACCCAGCAAGAGATTGAATTGAAATGAGGCATCGATAACGAAGAATATTGTAGGGAACATTTTAGGCCCAACTTGTATAGGTAATGTGATAGTGCCTAAGCATGTGCGAGTAGTTGAATCATAGCCACGAATGAGAGTGGAATTCTTAGAAATTAGATTATCTATAATGCCAATTTGTTTTAAAAGGAATGAACACATAAATTGATGACAAAACCATTATCAATGAGTACATGCTTGATACAAATGGTGCCAATGATAAGTGATAAGAAAAGGTGCACAAGGATTATCAACAACATGGTGATATGTCATCATCACTAAATGATATAACATGTGGTATATTTTGAGAGATTGAATGAGATGTGTGAAGGCCATTAAAGAATTATTTCTTTCAATGTGAATAGAATGAAGGGTGGCCTCTAATGTTGAGGTCAATCAGTGCATTACAATAAGTCATAGAGATATCTTGGCTGGTGTATTCTTAAGTTGCTCGATGATATCATATCCTTTAGAAGTGGTAGGAGGAGCCACAGAAGTGATAGGCAGTGGGATAGAAACATGATGAGCCATAAGAGGGTGAGTGTGGCGAGTAGTTAATACACTACATGTATAGTTGGATCAACCCCTAGGTGTAATAAAGTGAGGATGATGTTGAGTATGAACTTGCATGAAATCAACAAGTAATAATATCCATACCAAAAACCTTGGTTGGAGTGAAAAACGGATAAGAAGATTGATCCATGACTTGAGAAGAAAACATACATTTAAGAATGTAGGGTTTGAAACTATCGGGTTCACTAAATGATTATTGTGATGAAATAAATCTTGACAATTAATACTTGAAAAAACATTTGACACATAAGCTTTACACAAAAACAAGATTGCCAGGTATTTTATCAATATCAAAATTCAAGGATTATAATCAAAAGAGAGAGCTGCAATATTTGTAGATATTGGACAACTTCTATCTCTCCAAAATATATGGAACGGTATAAAATAAACTAAGAAAATATGCTGAGGAATAGCTTATTGCCCCTAATCAGCCTCTACAAGAATGCATTCAAGAATAATAAACTCAGAAAATAACATCATCCTAAAAAATAGGAAGGAGACAAGATAGGTGATAACCCATTATTAACTAAGCTAGTTCTAAAGTAATTAAAAAATTACTTTATTACAATATCACTTTAACTCATATGATGAATTAAGTGTTAGTTTATTTCTAACATTCCCCTTAATTCAGCATACTCTAAAGTGAACAGAGAGAAAAACTTTGAATGCCTCAAATTTTGGACGTGTAAGAGACTTTGTGAAGATATCTACACGCACTGATGTTTCACAAACAATGCTAAACCGGATGTTGTTGTTTTGGACATGTTCACAAATGAAATGTACTTGTACCTCAATTTTTTTGGTGTGTTCATGAAAAATGGATTCGAAAAAGTTTTATTACTTCTTCATTATCTACATGTAGGATTGTTGGATCTTTTTGTGGTATTCCCAATCCTTTGAGTATACATTAGAGCCATATCACTTCATAGACAACTCCACTTGCTGCATGATATTATGATTCTATGGAGGATCTTGAAACACAAGTCTGCTTCTTACTCCCCCATGATATTAGTCTAGATCCCAAAAAGAATACAAATACTGAAGTGGATTTCCTATCATCTATGTTTCCTATATGATCTGAATTTGAATATATTGTCAAGAAGAAGTTATTGTTATTCTTGTATTCGAGGCCATTGTCCATAGTTCCTTCGATGTACCTCAAGTTATCCACTTTGCTGATTTCTAGTGAGAAACCCTTGGTTCTTGCATGAATCATGTGAAAGATAGCTGATCGCATTGCTAACATCCGACCTAGTGTAATTTAATTAGATGAGACTATCGATCAACTGTCGATAAAGAGTTGCATTAAATTATGGTGATGGATCTGTTTGAGACAGTTGAAGTCTTGTCTCCATAGGTGTGGCAATTGGTTTAGAATCCATCATATTGAACTTCTCGAGAAGTGTTGTCTTGGCATATTTCAATTGTGACACAAAGATATGATTTTCTCTTTCCAAACTTCAAGTCCAAGACAATAATGTAGAAGCTTGAGATTGGTCATGTCAAATGATCATGTTAGATCTTTCTTTGTTGACTCAATCATCCTCATTAATCCTCTAATGATGACTAGATCATCGACATATACTACAACGATCACTATCTCCCCCTTTCTTTTTGAGATAGAGATTAGGATCGTATGGACTCCTGTTGAATCCATGTTGAATGAGATGCTCATTGATTTTAATATACCATGCCTTGGGAGATTGATTTAAACCATATAGTGATTTTATGAGTTTACATACCTTTTCCTCTTTACTTGGTATGAAAAAACCTTCTAGTTGAGTCATGTAAAATTCTTCCTATAAATCACCATTAAGAAATGCACTTTTCACATCCATTTGGTGTATTTTCCAACCAAATTATGTAGCCTAGAGAAAATATTAACTGAACATTTTTTTATCTTAGTGTGGAGAAAAAGTCTCCTCATAATAAATGCCTTCTTTTTTGAGCATATCCCTTAACAACTAGTCTAGCCTTGTGTTTATCAATTTTACGTCTACTTTGTACTTTGTTTTGATGATCCATCTACATCCAATCGAATTTTTCCCTGGTGGAAGAGCCTTAAGTCGCCATGTATTATTCTTTAAGTGACTTATATTCTACATCCATAACATATTTCCAAGGTTTAAATCTGTAGGGCTTATGAAATTGTGGACTACTCGCTAGTTTCAACAAATTTACGCATTAAGGCCAAATTGAACTCATTTCAAGCCATACTACGAGTCCTCATTCTAGTGGTAGATGTGTGGGGGCATTATCCAATTTTGCACCTCTCATCATACTTGTATACCATTTGGGAATATTTTAAGTGGTTCTTCCGGGAGGTTGAATTTCACCATCCTCCCCATCATCAGCTGTCGTTATCAAAGTGATTACCATCCTCTATTTTCACCGTAGGGAAGTTTTTTTCATCATGTGAGTGTATGGAAGGAGCATCTACTTCTTTCTTCTCAAAGAACTCAACATCTCGAGTAGTGTATACCCTCCTTGTTCTTAGATCCATAATTATGTAGCCAAGTGCTTCATCACTATATCCCAAGAAGATAAGTTTTTTTGATTTCATATCAAGCTTAGTTCTTTATTTATTAGGAATGTGCATACTTGCTTTACATCCAAAAACTCTAAGGTGTGAAATAGATGGGTTATTCCCGACCATGCTTCCCTGTGGTGTTACTCCATCTGTTAGGTTATAGAGCCTATTTTCATGTGAGGAAGTGTTGAAGATAGTACACTAAGAGTATTGTACACTTTCCACGGTTGTTCGTGAAGGGTTCGGGTCCAATGACCCTCAATAACAGTGGTTTGAGGCGCATGACCCCGATTTTTTTTGGCCTTAAAACATGCCCGATATACCGGGAAACGTGCTTTTCTCATATGGGTAGGATTTTGACCCATAGGTTTATGGGACGGTTTTGGCCCATGGTTTTGATACCCACAGTTTTGTAAACTGCTTAGCGATTGAAATCTATTTATATGGTTTTGTGCTTATGGTAGGCATAATGTAGCATCGGATGTGTTTTGAATTTGGGTGTGAATTACCTTGGGAGTTTTTTGAGCATAGCTCCAAATAGATCTGGGTATTGTATTGAGAGAGTGGTGGCTTGTAATAAAATCGAGCAAGTGATTCTTGGTGGGACGTAGCCCAAATTGGGTAAACCACGTTAAATATTCTGTCTTTTTGTGTTGTGTTATTTTATTATGCAATTTTATTTGAGATCTCGGAATATTTTTGCATATTAGTTTCTCTTGTTGTGATTCGTGAGGGATTATTCCACGTATTTTATCCCTTATTTCCTAACACCATCAAGAGCTACAATGAGAACTCGTTTAGTAGATAGACTTTCGTTTTAGATGCTTCACAAAAATATTTTGGATAAAACCTACATCATCAATCTTACATCGCACCATATCCATGATAGTACGATTTCACCTTTCAACAACATCATTTTGTTGTGGTGTGTGAGGAGGAGCCATTTGATGACGAATGCCATATGTTTCGAAAAACATTGAACTCATTCTTTGGTGTATTCACCCCGATATGAGTGGAGTGTTTTGATTTTCCTACTGGACTGTTTCAACAAAGGCTTTAAACTTCTTGAAAGTTTCAAAAGCTTGGTATTTTATACAAGATAATATATCCAAATTTTCCTTGATAAATCATCAACAAAGAGCATGAAATATTGAAACCCAAAGTGGCTAGGTCTCATTGGTCCACACAGATTGGTATACATCAAGTCAAGTTTTGCCTTAGCTCAAAATGTATTATGTTTGAATGGTTCTCTATGTTGTTTTCATGCCAAACAATGCTGACATTTATATGTACCATTTTTTAGAGGTGGAAAACCACTAACCATGTTGTATCGAAAAGTGTGTCAAGATAGCCAAAACTCACATGTCCAAGTCTTTGATGCTATAGTTGAGCTGATGATGTATCCTTGGCTACAAGTGCTTGATCATTTCATTGAAAAAAATCCAACTGAAAAATTCTGCCCACATTTGAAGCTTTTGCAACAATTTTTGAGCTTCGTGACTTATCTCAAATTATGCACATGATTTTACCACCTTTACAATCAAAGTCAATTTTGAGATTGTGATCTAATAATTGACTCACGGATAACACATATTTTGGTTAAATCAGGGGACATACAAAACATATGTAATTTTACAATTATGTTGCCCAAGTGGAAGTGAAATGGAAACAATGCCTTCAATGTTGTATGATGTATCATCACCCAAAGAGACATGCTTTTTTTGGGTGTTTTAATGAAAGAACTAATCTTTTTTTCGTTATGTGTCGAGTTGCACTGAGTGACATACCAAATTTGATTTGTAGAATTGGATACTTCATTTGACTATCTGAGAATATAGAATTCATCATCATTAAATTGATCTTCTTGTTTGGCTACATTTCATTGTTGAGTTGGCTTCTACTTCTACTTTTGATTATTTTGTCCCCGTTTACTCTATTGTTGGCCTAATTTATTTTATCAATTTGCCACTTGACGATCCTTGTTAGAATGTGTTGTACCAAAATTATTTAACTCATGTCCTTTTTGACCACAAATAGGACACTTTTGTTGGGCCTTTTGGCCTTGTTAGTGTTACCTTGTTTGGAGAACATTTATTAGACTTAGCTCATTTCTTTCCTTTTTGATTAGAAGCAAGTGCTCGCACTCTTCCGCTTTCTTACTAGTGAAGTGAATAAATTCTTCTTGTTGTAGCATATTCACTAACTGTTCAAAAGTTATTGTTTGACTAGTTATTTTAATGTGGTCACAAAAATCCTATAAGAAGGAGGAAGAGCTCTCAAAACTATTGGAACAAGTGATGTGTTAGTTACTTCTTCTTCCAAAACTTGAAGTGATGCACGTAAAGTTCTTTACTCTTCTAAAAAACATTTCAACTTTTCAATTGGTTGCATTTTCAAGTTCAATAGTTGACTTTGGAGATGAAGTATTGTATTCTTATTTTTGGACTCATATATTGTTTTCAACTTATCCCAAGATTCTTTTTTTGTTGTGGCCTCATGAATATGAGGTTGTACCTCATCTGAAACACTAAACAAGATTATTAAATTTGCTTTTTGATTTTCACGATCAAATATAACTTGTTTGTAACATCTCTTGTATAGATCTCGTTAATGTACAAACAACAAACCATAGATTTTCAAAATCGAGTTGTGCATGAATTTTTGTTTTCCATGCTGGGTAATTATTAGAATGTAAAAGTTGAGAATCTGGAAAAAAGAATTTTGGTGCCGTAATTGTGGCCATTGTGAAGACTGATAAACAATAGAAGAAAAATTGAACACTTTTCCCCCCTTAAAGCATGCACACACACCCCCAAAAAAAATTATTTATTTTGGGCATGCTTTTTCAGCCATTTACAATATTTGGCACTATTAGCCCTGTTAAAAATTTGGCTTTGTGGCTGATTTATAAAAATAAAATGGCTCTCTTGGCCGATTTGAAAAATTAAAATTTTGGACTCTTTGGCCTCTTTTCAAGTACAAACAACCTCTAATTTTTACAATTTTTACAAGACAAAGCTTATTAAAAACTAGACCAAGGCATAGAGCTCGAAAAAACACACACTTTCAAAAAAAATGGCACCTCAATCCGAGGTACTGGGTTAAAAGTTATGAGTAGGTTTAAATTCCAATTTCTATATCTTTCTTGGACCCCTTTCCAAATATGGAAAAATATTTTTCAACCTTGCCTTCTAATTTTTTTCACAAAATCCAAAAGTGGAATTTAAAAAATAAAAAACGCGGCTCGATTAGGGCTTACCTATGGCTCAGATGCACCTTTTTTTTCTCCATGGCTTCAAGATATCTTCCTCCCCTTCACCTTAAAATATTTGTTCTACTATGGTCACAAAGGAATGGAGCTCAAATTTGCTAATGATAGATTCCATTGCGGAGTTCAAGACGCATCGGCAAATTAATATCCGACTTGTTTTTTTCTCTATAGGTGTGAATGGCCAAGTAAATCCACGGGTTCGGAAGGTGAATCCATCGATATATGCAAATCCCACAGCTACATGTAGGTTGCAGTTCGGTGGTGGATGTTCAAACTTTGTTTTTTTTTATTAAAATGAAACCTACACACTAGACCGAATAGTGGTGCCTCCAAAATTAGGGGTCCACTAAATTAAATCACACTAAAGGGGATCTCTAAATTAGAGAAAAGAAAAAACCCTGAAACACATGTGTATATAGTTTTGTTTAAATACTTCACATGCAATGAATAGTATTAAAAAACAAATTGATACAATCACTTTGTTACCAATATTAGAGGTGCATCCATGTATGCGGCTATAATTGTAGTTCCAAAAACAATTCACTTGCTTTGCTCGTAAGTTTTTACACCAGCCTCACTGGTGTGTGGAGAGGGGAGGTGTGAAGAGGCTAGAGGCAACTTGGATCCTCCCGGCTCAAGCTTCTTAGTCCTCCTTCGTCAAACTTCCTACACTCTCTAAAGACTCACAGTTTGGGTTCTTGGCTCACGATACCAAATCTTGACAATGAAATAAATCTTATGAAATAGATCTTGACAATTAATACTTGAAAAAGAATATTTTACATAGACTATTTTACATAGAAAGAAGTCGGTGCTTGTGTATTTCATCAATATCAAAATTCAAGCATTCTGATCAAAAGAGAGAGCTACAATATTTATAGATCTTTGGACAACTTCTATCTCTTCCACAATATATGGAACAATATTAACTAAACTAAGCAAATCAGCATGAATAGATTATCGCCCCTAATCGCCGCCCTTTATAGGAATGCATTCGAGAATAATAAACTAAGAAAAGAACATCATCCTCAAAAATAGGAATGAGAAAAGATAGGTAATAAACCCATTATTAACTAAGCTAACTTAAGTAATTAAAAAATTACTTTATTACAATATCACTTTAACTCATATGATGAATTAAGTGTTAGTTTATTTCTAACAATGATTTAATAAATATTGATATAAATAAATGTTAAATACCTAATTTAAGATGTCACAATGATATGACATAGAAATAAAGTCTGAGATCTAACCTAAGTAATAAGCAATTAAAATTTGAATCCCTAGTTGCGAGGGAAGAGATAAAATACTTAGTTGATTTCACAATTAATCTTGGATTGTGTCAAACTAGAAAACTAATAAATAGGAGGAGGATAGTGTTGTAAACAAACCTAGGAAATTGTGTGATGGCCGATCTATATGCAACAAGGTTCTTAGATTGGGTCAAAGGCACATAAGCGTCGTAGACTCGCTTCGGGTGCTATGAATGTGATAATGGCTGAAAAGTAAATTTATAGTTTTGATTCTATTTCACTACCTTTCACTGTTGATCACTGTGTGTCACATTATGCCCACAGAATTTTCTGAAATACGCAAAGAGAAAGAACACATGCAAAACCCAAAAACACATCAAATCCTAAAAAGAAAAAGATACAAGTGGGGGAGTCGATCGACTTCGACGATCACCTCGACTAAGTGATCTTATGATCAGACATCGCACTACATTTCGAGACTCCATGCAGCTTCTACGTGTATGTGTAGAATCGTGCCTCAGGTAGATCTTATGCATGATATACAATTGATATCAAGCAATAACTATATGTAGAAGATGTAATAGATGTGTGCATGGGAAAATGAACTTCCCCTCCTATGAAGTGTATGTAAAAGAATGTAGTCCCTTATCCCTTGAATGGATGCTTTGATGCTCTTGAAATGCCTTTGGATGCAACCTTAGGTGATAGTAGTAGATGCTTAAAGCTTGGTCCTTTATTATGATCACATAGCTTATATGATTCCCTTGTTTGAATTTCATAATTAACCACTAAAATGCCGACCACCAAGAAAATAAGATTCCCAATGGCTAGAAAAGACCCAAAAGATGCAAGCAAGATACAAAGGGGTTAGGAGCACCTAGAGTGGATGAGGGCACTTGGGCAAAAGTGTTGTCTAGAATTCGAAAAGATGAACTATTGAAAGTTAGGATCTGGCGTAGGGTGTGTAATACTAAAAGGAAACCAAAAAGAAAGCAAAGATGCCCAAGACAATGGTCGATTAGAACTTTTCTCGCTTAGGAATCATATGAATAGTAGTATGTGATTAGGACCTAAGAAACGTACTCCACAAAGTGCGTGCTTTAGTGTCTACAGATGTACACAAGTGCCCAGTGCCTTTTCCTACACTGGGTGTCCCTATCCGGATCTATTCTTAAGTTCTATAATTTACGGTGAGTAGTTACGACATTGTTCGTAACTGCTTAACACTTTACTTTTCCTAAATCACTGCATTCACTCAAAACCGATAAGTCCTTATATCTCCCTCTCTTACTTAGGGTTTGACATCATACATGCTTATTTTCTTTTGTCATTACTGTATTTTAGCATTCATGTATTGTTTATTTCAATAGTTACTTTATAATATTATTAATATAAATTAAATTTAATCATTTAGTGAAACCGACCCTTACATGCCCATTATCGATCTTTCATAGCTTCCCCATTGTATATCCAGGTTCAAATTCATAATCTCCTCATTAAGCATGTCCTAGTTGATCCTAGCTATGGTTTTAACACATGTCCCCTTTCCTTTCTCCATTAAATAAGACTCTCTCGCTACTCATCTCAATCCATCTAATCTTTTGTGTCAATGGCCTTGATAATAGACCTAAACAAGTGTTGGGCACAATCTCTCTTCCCCTTACTATGAGATCTTTCACTCTTAATGTTCTATGTCATGTTATGCCTCATGATGCTCCGTATACTATTCTTCTAGGCCATATTTGGTTAGATAATATTCATACCCATGCCATAACACACAATGCCCTTACTCCACCTTCTTCTATGGATATTGTTATAGTAGATTATGCACCTCATGTTGCTACTCCTTGTGATATTCTTGTTACACATCATACTAATGAAATTACCTACATTAAACATCCTTATCCTATTGGGGTGCACCATAGTGCTACTAGTTTACACGATTAATCCTATACTGGTACCCATGATAATCCTCCCATTGTGTCTCACTCGATACACTTCTATTGATCATATGCTTAGTGCTTCCAATTTTACATCTCTCTCCGCATCTTCTTCATTCCATGTTCAAACATTATATATGGCTTTACATGATTCCTAATCCTGCAATTTCCATGATCCTATGCATAATTCATTTACTATGGCTACACCTCTTATTACATTTAGGACATATGTTCATCCACCTCTTTCTACATTTTTGACTATGATCATAGGGGCTAGTTCATACTGCTTTATTGCTTATAATATTCAAAAATTGCACTTATTGATTTTCATTACTACTAATGAGCATCCCAACATTACATATGCTACACATATTTTGACTCACATAATGTTCCTTATGTTTGCGCTTACTTTTTCCACTATTTCCAACATGCACAATTCTACAACTATTATATTTTCTCCTCATGGTTACATTCTTATTACTAATACACTTCTTATTCATCCAGCCTTCAGATCTTCAATCGTATTGGGTTTTCCTCGCCATGTTGAAATTATTCTTTGGTAGCTTTCGTAAAATTCTACCTATTCTAATTCGCTCCATGACATGGTCTCTCTTGAATAATCACATAGATCTCCCTTACACACTTGGGGGCATAGGACCCCCTCTCATAGCCACATGTTCTAATCAACAATTGTCTATCCATATTATTCACATACACATCTATACATCACTCTTGCTTTGTAATTCATGTCAATCTTGCTAGCAACACTTTCTCATATCTATAGGCACACCTTGCTACATCTCTCTTATACTACTCCATATGCGCTTTGCTACTCGTGCTTACTTATGGATCCTTATATTCATGGCACACATACTACTTCATATATACGATACACATCCTTTAGTGCACTTTACATACTCTAAATATTGTCGCTCACAATAATCATATCTCTTTACTAGTAACTCCTTATAATAGACACTAGGGGGAATCACATTCCCCCTCAAGAACTATTAAGTTATCTCTAGTCTCTACTACCACACTTCACACTCAACACTTTATGATTAATATTTCCTTAGTACTCCTACATCCTCGTGCACACATGTACCATCACCACCCTATGATGCTCTCTAGTTCCACAGTTCATACTCAAATGATGGGGGTATAATTATGAAATGAACCTAAAATTCACTACACTCCACACTCCACACTTCACGATACATATTTCTAGTATCTTTTCTCACATAACACATTACCCGATGACACACTCTTGTTCTATGGTTCATTCTTGACTATTGAGGGTTCCTATAAATGAACCTCATCTCATACACATCTCTTTGGGGTACACCACTCCTAATATTGTAATATTTTTATATCATCCCACTCATACATTACATATGCATATCTTGGTTGCATTTACTCTTGCTACCTTATTCTATTTACATGTTACACTTTTTTTTCCATGTTAGATGGATTCTTAGTATGTCATCATATTTATATATATACACATTGTTGTCTATTTTGCACCTTGCAATATAGAGAAACTTGGTTTTTCATGGACTTGGATTAATTAGCGGCGGTAGTGTTTAGGAATTTTTGGATTGAAAGGAAATGCTATGACTAAGGAGTGAATGCTGCAGAGGGAAAGTTGGGAACAAAGTAAATAAAAAGACATGGGGTGAAGGAAAGGTAGTCCGTGGAAGTCAACATGAGGCTGCACTATATCAATTATGTGGAGTAAAGCGTAGAAGTTAGTAGAACCACAAAACATAAGGAAAATCCATAGAATTCAAAGCCACACAAGACGAAGGGAGACAATGTGTATCAAACGAAAAATGACAATTTTCTGTGGGAGACTAAAATCACCATAACTTTTGATCGGATGATCCGATCTTTACAAACTTTATATCAATGGAAAGGTCTCAATGTCTTGTAGGCCTTAGAAAGCTGGATTTCTTAATTTTGTTGAGGATAGATACATGGAAAGGTGGAAGCCTTCTATAACACGTAAAAATATATTATTCTAGGTAGCACAACTACCATCATTTAATGCAAGTATGGCGCCATCTTTTCTCCAACAAGGAAAATTGTGTGGCAAAGGATAACCAGAGGCACCTGATTATTTCAAGGAATTTATTGACTATTATTGGTGGTTGGAAATTTTAGTTCAAGTTTCCCCTTTCTCCTCTTCTTCTCTCCTTCTTTTTCTATAAATGTAAGAGCTCTTTCTCCATGTCAAAATGGTGGCCGACTTCCCATGGGTTTTAGACCTTGAGCTTGGTCTTTAATGTATTTCACCTTCTTCCATGAATGTAAATTATGTGCATCCTTAAGCAATAAAATCAGATTTTGTGGCTATCTCTCTGCCCTAGTCTCGCATTTTATTTCTCATTTCCTCTCTGTTCACATTTCTTGGCATGTCAGGTGTTCTCTTTACTTGCACACTCCATTTTATGTGTTCTCCATGCGAAGAAATCTAGATCTACATGGTTATTTTCGTGGAACGCGTCTATTCTTACCTCGCACCCACATATTTCCTCTTTTCTTCCACTTGTGGAGAGTGATCGACCCTTTTTCCTGATGCTATTAGCCCCTCTTAGCTTAGGATTTCCCTTTTTCTGCATCTCCTTCTATCCCTAGTCACTTGGCATGTTTAGGTTAGGATTTTCGCCTCAAGATTAAGATAAGTGTTAGCATTAGCATAGGTAAAAGATGTCAACCTTTCTAGAGGTCTCGGTTCGCCGGCAGTCCCACAGTGAGAGATGGGTCCCATGTTTCCTCAAAATCCGAGAAGTTGTCCATGACTTGGGGCGGTACAATTTTGAGCTCCAATAGTTTTGGCATGCCCGGTGGGACATTTGAAATTAATATTTCTAGTTTTATCAAGTTTTGATGTGTATATTGGTGAAACTCTAGCCTTTGGAGGATTTGTAGTAACACATCTAGCGACTCCATTTAGAATATCAATCGGTTTTAGCAAAGATTGGTGCTTTTAGTGTCCTTGATTTATGAGAAGGATACAAACATGGTCTAGAACAAGAGAAGAAGGCATATTTGAGTATGTACAAACTATCCCCAGCACAAAGAGGAAGAAGAGGAAGACAAATTCAAAGATCTCCATCTCCTCCAAATAGAAATCTTTCTACACCTCCTCCCTGACAGACCTTCAGCGATCGACAAGAGTTCTCGAGACTCTATCGAATGGATCATCAATAGTAACCACCACAACACAACCCATTTTAAAACTTCACAGCAACAACCGCTTTGCCTTGAATGCTCAAAATCCTATTCCAAAGAGTCACTTGCCTTGAAAAATATCCCTTATTTTACTGGTGAAAATCACACTAATCTAGTTGACCACATTGAGGACATCACGAAATGTTTGTGTTATCCATGAAATTATCGAGATGGATGTAGCGATAAAATTTTGGTTTCATCACTTAAAGGAAAATCCATACAATGGTTCAAAACCTAAGAGCAAAAACAATTCAAAACTAGGATCAGTTGTGCACAACCCTTTATGACCAGTTTGGAGAAAGAGTAGACAACCTATCTTTGTTGAGTAGTTAACTATAATCAAGAGAGCACCTAATTAGCAAATAGCATATTTCAACTTCAGATTCTAGAGGACTTGGGATAGAATTCCAACTCCCGTGAGACCTCGTAGTATAAGGTGCATTTTTACTTTTAAAATCTCTTAACTTTGATATATTTATTATGATACAATCTGATCTACAGGGAGGGACAACTCTACCAAATTTACTTATGCAATTACAATTAGAGTTGAAAATAACTTAATCCAAGCCGAGAAATTGGCTCCTAGAATGCCCATGCCCTTTGTATCCGCAGAATTACCTATAGTTTCTCAACTTTCTATTGCTCCTATCCTTGAGCCAAATCCGAAATTTATTGCTTTTACCTCAAACTCCCACTCGGTAAGGAGGATAAAGAAATGAAAGCTTTGATTAGAAACTTAACAAACAAAGTCATATCCCTAGAGAAACAACAAGTCCAATCCTATAAGAATTATCAAAATCAATGACAATCTTCTAATCAGGGGTATCAACCGTGGAAAAATCAATAGCCTAATCAAAGATACACATAAAACCAATAGAATAACATATGGTAAGGTCAAAGTGCTCCTCTTCCATTGGAAACAATTCCTCCTCCACAAGCACTCTTTGTTCCCAGCCAAGCCATGCTTTAGTCCTTGTGTAAAACAATATGGCACAAGAAACAAAATGGTGTTTTCCATGTAACATGCCGCATAACCAATTGGGCTATGAGAGGAAATGCATCTTCAAGCATACATGGTCTAAGGATATTCCAGTCAACATGAACCACTGCTAGAAGCACCAAATCCATCCACATAAGCAAGTCAAGAAACCAATAATGATACTAACCTCATGTTCTTTGGAGCTAAGGATTTTTGTGCGAGCTTAACCAAATAGAAGGAAATTATAATGCATCGTCAATCAACGTGGCGATAATATGTACTAGAAGAAAAGGATGTTGGAGTTACAATCTACACCTTCTGTGGATCAATTCAAAGCCACGAAAAAGGAAAAAGAAGTCATGGTGAACAAAAGCAAGTCAACCTGAGTTTTGGGAAGGGCTGCGAGATAAAGAGGTTGTTACTCAACCAAATTTTCCAAATAAAACACCGCCACAACAGAGGAATGAAGACCGCAGAAGGAGTTTAGGCATGCCATAGATGTAGAAGTCTGTGGGTCTCCCCTTTAACATTGTTGAGCAATTGAAGAAGACCAATGTCAATATTTCTATGTGGGATGCGCGTGTCATTCCATCACAACGTGATCTCCTATGTAAAGCCCTCAAGAAATTACCTCCCATGAGTCTGTAACATAAAAGGTTCATGCCATGGTTCATGTTTGTCAAGAAAATAATTATCAGGTAAGTAAAATTATCAAAACCCCACCCTTTTACATGTTAATAATTGTGGGAAATACCTAGTTCATAACTGTATGATTGATTCATGGACTAGTACCTCTGTAATGCCCAAGAAAGTTACTGATATCCTAGGTCTCAAATACAATCATGTGTCTAGGGGTGTTTTATAACTTGATGGGTCAATTGTAAATGTCTTGGGCATAATTAAAGACCTTGAGTTGAAAATTCATGCATTCCCAAGCCTCACTATAACCCATGACATTTATGTCATTGAATTTCCTCCTATGTTTGCCATATATTTGTCTAGAGACTTCATTGCTAAAGTAGGTGGTTATTTATCCTCAGATTGGACTCACATACTGTTAAAAACCATATTTTGTACCCAATTCACAATATAAGTTGAGCCCATCTTTTCTAACCATATCGAGTCATATGACCCCACTCACATCCAACCAAATTGCTTAATACCAGAATGACATGAGCAAGACTTAGCTCCGATGAGTAGGTTACCCTCCTCCTATCCCCGATTTATTGCTAGATGAGTGGGATGAGAGATACCACAATTTTGATCCTTATGATCAAGATATCAAGACATCAAGACCTTTGAAACTGGTCTAGGAACTTATTACATTCTCCAGGAGGAATCTATAATACCCGTGACATTCAAACAAGAAAAGGAAAATATTTCTGGACTATGAAAAATGTTCTTTGATGGTTCTAAAAAGAAGAAATGGATCCGGGGTGGGTGTTGTGCTCATTTTGCAAAACAATTAAAGGTTCTTCTTTGCTCACAAATTACAATTTTCATGCTCTAATAACATAGTAGATTATGAAGTATTAGTGCATTGTCTATTGATTGCGAAGAAGAAAAAAATCAAGGATTTGCAAGTCTTTGGGAAACTAAATTAGTATTTCACTAAGTATGTGGCACATGTGTGAGAAAGAACAAGCTATTGAAAGCTTACAAACATAGATTTTGGGATTTTTAGAAAGCTTTGATGCCATCAACCTACAAGTTATGCCCAGAAAGTTGAACAAAGACGCAAACCAAATGGCAGCTCTTGGCTCTCAATTCTCACCAAGTTAAGGATCTAATCAAAGGGAATGCCAAAAACATCAAAATGGTGGTTAGGCCATCTATTTCAGACATAAGAAAACATGTTGGAAAGTATTTGAAAGTGATGAACAAATTGTGCAGTTCATCCAAAATGAGGCAGATTTCTCCTCAACGATCCAAGATGATATGCAGGAAGTATATGGGGATTATATTATTCAACTAAAATCAAACAAGTTGCTAAAGGGACTGTTCACTGGAGCAGATTTTCATTCCAGGTGATGAATTCAAGGGAATGGAAAATAAAATGGTGGCAAAGCAGGAAGATTGTCAGCCAATTTCAGTTGCTCCAGGAAAGGAACTTCTACTTGGAAAGGTATGTGATGAAAGTGAAAAACAAACCTTTTTTTCTTTGTGTCAAAAGTTTAGTGACGTGTTCTCATGGGAATATCAAGATTTAAAAGAATTCAATCCAGACATAGTCCAACATTCCATTGATCTTGATCCCAACATCAAGCTAATTATTTAAAAATAAAGGCCATTAGACCCCAAGATTGAGCCGCTTATGAGAAAGGATCTTTCTAAATCCATTGAGGCCAAAATAATTTTTCCAATCAAGTATTCTACTTGGGTGGCTAATCTGGTCCCGGTAAGGAAGAAGAATGGTGAAATATAGCTTTGTGTGGTTTTAAGGGATTTGAACAAAGCTTCTCTCAAGGATCACTATCCTTTTCCCTCCATGGAACAAATTTTACAGATAGTTGTAGGAGTAGAGAGGTTTTCTATACTCGATGGCTATTCGGTTTCAACCAGATCAAAGTGAAAGAAGAAGATCAGTATAAGACCATGTTCACCACCAAATGGGGAACATTTTCTTATCAAAAGATGCCTTTTGGCTTATCAAATGTAGGTGCTACCTTCCAAAGAGCAATGGATATTTCTTTCAAAGGGTATATCAATTAGTTCAACTTGGTTTACTGGATGATATCACCGTGTTCTCCAATAAGAGCGTAGATCATCAAAAACACACAGAGAAAGTATTTGAAATGCAAGGAATTTGGTGTATCCTGTAATCCTAAGAAATATAATTTTGTAGTTCTTAGAGGCAAGCTCTTGGGGCATATTGTCTCAAAATAAGGCATCACCATTGATCCAGAAAGAATTGCAGCTATCACGGCTCTTTCTTGCTAGCTCACAAGATCGCATTCCAATATTTCCTTAGAAAGATCAAATTTATTAGGCACTTCATTCCTAACTTCATCAAGTTTAATAAGACCTATAAATCTCATTCTTAAGAAGAATGAAGCATTCAAATGGACCGCATAAGGAAATGATAGCTTTGAAAAGATAAAACAAGAAATTGCTTAGGCCCCAACATTGATTAATCTAAATTATACCAGGATTTCATTCTTTATGCTCATGGGGTGGAATCTAGCATAGCCACGGTTTTGACACAACTAAATGATCAAGAAATGGAGCATCCTGTAGCATTTTTTAGTCAAACACTGAAGAATTATGAGCTCAAGTACAATCACATTGAAAAACAGGTGTTTTCCATCATGAGAGCCTTAAATAAATTCAAAAGCATGATTACTAGCCGCGTAAAGGTTTTAGTATCACATTCCAAGGTTGGATAATTCATTATGGGAGCAGAAATAAGTGAGAAATGAAATGGTTGGGTAACCAAAATTATGGAATATTATGTGACCATTAAATTGGCTATGGATGTTGTAGAACCTCAACAAACTTCCCTCATAAATGAAGTGCCCTCAAATGATGAGTTGTCGCATGATGTTGAATGACAACATGATGAAATGAATGTATTCAATGATCGTAGTTTGGATTGTGGATATATCTAGATTTTCACCCTCTTTTGGTGCATACCCTCTTGGTTTGAATAAAGTAAAGAGAAGACACCTAAGGTTGTAATCCATTCCTTATGCACTTATTAGTGGCATATTGTTCAAAAGAAATATTGATGGAGTGTTACTCAAGTGTATTGAATGTGAGAAATGTGATTTCATTTTAACCTGGTTCCATAATGGATTCTCTGGTGGAAATTTCTCTGCCAAAGATACCGCCATAAAGATTATAAAAGCAAGTTACTTCTAGCCTACATTGTTTGCGGATACCCACAAGTAGGTTAGAAAATGCAAAGAATGTACGATCTTCACTAGAAAGAAAAGATTGGCAGCCCTACCACTTGTCTTGACTTCATTGGTATGATCAACACACCATATAGTGTGGGTCACAAATGGGTGCTCATATCTACAGACTATTTCACTAGGTAGACTGAGGCCGCGCCATAGAAGGAAGCCACTGAATCAGTCATACTAGAATTTCTTGAAGAAATTGTTACAAGGTTTGGCGTCCCTCAGACCATCATTTTTGATAATGGTAATGATTTTCTAGGATCTAATATTTCTAATTAGGCTTTGGGACTTGGAATTTATCTGAAAACCTCTTCCAATTATTACCCCTAAGGTAATGGATTGACAAAGTCTACTAATAAGAATGTGATCAGAATAATGAAAAGGACAATGGACATTAATTAAAGACAGTGGCACACAAAGGTAAAAAATGATCTTTAGGAGGACATGATAACAACTAAGATGGCTATTAGCACTTATCCCTACAAATTGGCATATGGTAAAGAAGCAAGATTTCCATTATCACTTGAGCTTCCTTCATTTTAGTTAGTTCAACAGATGGAATTCGAAGGCGCAAAGCAAAGGGAAATCAAAATGGAAAAATTGGTACAACTATAGAAACATAGGGATGCCGCCATGCATGGCTAGGATGGAACAACATCAGGCTTCAACCAAATAATGGTTTGATAGAAAATCTAGAAATCGACATTCCAAAGTTGAAGATTTGGTTTTTAAATGGGGCGCAGATCAAGCTAAACCAGGGATAAACTCCAAATTTGATGCTATTTGGAGTGGACCCTATATCATTACCACTTGCAAAGTGACTAACTCATTTGAGTTGTTTGATCTTGATGGGAACGAGTTTCAAATCCCAGTCAATGGGATTTATCTCAAGCCTTCTCATTAAATATTTTTCATGCATCTTGTATATAGTAGAGTAGAATTTCAATTCCTCCAAGTGCTTTCAACACATTGCATTGTTGGTAGTGTAGGTTTCTTTCCTAAGTGCTTTCCACAATCTTGTTGCTTGGAGATGTCCTTGTGCATAGTTTTATCACGATCTCAAGATACAGGGAAAGAGGTTCAAAATATCAAGAAGTAGTTACAGATTTTCTTAGAAAATCAAATACAGAGCAACTAAAGCTGACTCCATGCCCAATGAATGCTAATGCTACTGATGATCTCATCTAGTAGGCAGATGGCCCTTATGAGTCATAAAAATGTTGTTTATTTTTTCACCCTTGTAAAATAGAACAACTTGGTTTGTTGTGGACTTGGATTAATTATCCGTAGTAGTGTTTAGGTATGCCACAAATTGAAAGGCAATGCTGTGACTAAGGAGTGAGGGACAAAACTTGAAAATACACGGAGGTAAAGCCGAAGAACAAAGAAAATATAAAAGTCACCAGGTGAAGGAAAGTGAGTCCATGGAAGTCAACATGAGGCCGCACCATATTAGTGCCGTAGAGTAAAGTCGAGAAGTTAGTAGAACCCCGAACATAAGGACAATCAGTAAAGTCAAAGCCACGCAAGACTGAAGGGAGACATATGTGTATCAAACAAAAATGACAGCTTTTCCGAGAGTGACTAAAATTTCCATAAATTTTGATTGGATGATCTGATCTTTACAAAATTTATATCAATGGAAAGGTCTCAACATTCTCTACACCATGTAAATTGGATTTTTTAATTTTGTGATATGCGGGAAGGTGAAAGACTTCTCTAACATGTAAAACTATATTATTCTAGGAAACACAACTACCAACATTTAATGCAATATGAGCACCCATATTTTCTCCAACAAGGAAAATGACGTGTTGTAGTGGATAACCAGAGGTGCCTAGATTTTTTAGAGAATTTATTGATTGTTGTTGGTGGTTGGAAATTTGATTTTAAGTTTCCCTCTCTTTCTCCTCTTATTCTCTCCTTCTTTTTCTATAAATGTAAGAGCTCCACTCATAAAAAGGATCCCTCTTTGTTGTAATGACACCATGTCAAAATGGTGGCCAACTTCCACAAGTTTTAGACCTTGAGCTTGGTCTCTGTAATGTATTTCACTTTCTACTATGAATGTGCATCCCTTAAGCAATAAAATCCAATTTTGTGGCTATCTCTCTACCCTGGTCTCGCATTTTATTTCTCCTTGCCTCTCTGTTCACATTTCTTGGCATGCTTTGTGTGTTATCTTTAATTCGAGACTCCATTTCATGTGTTTTTCAGTGTGAAGAAATCTGGATCTACATGGTTCTTGTCTATGGCACATCTATTCTTCCCTCTCACCCATGTATTTCCTCTTTTCTTCCACTTGTGGAGAGTGATCAACCCTTTTTCGGTGCTTCTCGCCCTCTTAGCTTAGGATTTCACTTTTCTTACATCTCCTTCTATCCCTGGTCCTTTGGCACGTCCAGGTTAGGATTTTCTCTCAATATTAGGAGTAGTTTTAGCATTAGGATAGGTAGAGGAAGCTGACCTTCTCCGGAGGTCTATCTCAGTTCGTAGGTCCCACAATTAAGAGACAGTCCCATGTTGCCTCAAAATTTTGAGTTGTCTATGACTTGGGGTAGGGTGCAATTTTGAGCTCCAACACACATGGGCATTCACTTGGTATTTTGAGGTGAATACAAATCTCTTATAGGTTTTTACATGTTACAATGATGCTTGACATCGACACGTTTTACTAGTCCCAATGAGGCTCATGGGGGCATCTACCTTTACTACTCTCACACATTAAAGGTTCTATTGTTTCATCATTTACTACTTCCTCTTCTGCACTTACTTTTCACCGATATATATACATACATTGACATACTATTTATCTTTCGACATGCTAACGGGTGCTTCATGTGTAACATTTTCCTTTTAGGATATATACAACCATGGCTATCTGTCTCTTCTTACTTTCTATTGTTTGTTATTATTTACGGGCTATGCCCCATGTCATTGATCATTGTATGCTTTTGGCCGCTATGGACTGATTGACTTGTGACATTATGAGCAATGTCCCATGTTTGAAACCTAGTTTTTGGGGTCTATCTTGTCTCGCACATTTACTTGTTACATTGTCTTCTTTTGCATGTTCGTTGACTTTTACTACTAGCACATATTTCTAGCCCACGTTTTTTACATTTTCCTTGGTTTCCACCATGTACACTCCCTACCCACGGAGGTATCCAATTGAAACAACATCAAGTCCTCTCCTTTGGGATGCATTCTACTACTATCGTTGAATCCACCCTAAACAAGGGGAGGAATACATTGGGTGAACAAATCACCTCTATAACAGCTCAAAGCTAAAGTATAGATCTCGCACAGCATACATAATCAACATAGGAACACAATCAAAAAATGACCTAGAATATGACTTGGGTCAAAAACATAGAGAAGACAATGATTCCCAATATTATATAGTAATACCTAGGTTCCTGTTTCCTCCTTGAGTGCTTAATGTCTTGGGGTACAAACAATTATATTCTCGGATCAACACAATTTACAAAATTCTTCATAGCAATTTTACGGTAAAGAATGCAGACACTGTCCTTCGGTCATAGAATGTATTCTACATCATATAATTGGTACAATCAATTATAATTCAGAAAAAAGCTGCAGGATGTACCATCTACAATGGTGCTTATTGGGAAGAGTCTTGGAAGGAGGCTAAAACTAGAACTCTCCTCGCAACACTTTCTCTTTGGTGTGAGGTCACCCAAAAACTTTCTCTTGGTGTGAGATCGCCTAAAAATTCAAATTCAATATGAGATTAAAAAAACTTGTACTTGGAGTGAGATCGACCAAAAAAATCACTCTTGGCGTGAGATTTCCCAAAAATGATAAAGTGAAATATATTATCAGCCTATATATTCACCGAACTAATAAGGTTCAAAAAAAATTCTTCCCCTTAGCTCTGAATTAGAGGATCATACTTTGGCCTAAAATGGCTCAAAACTTGCTTGATTTGACAATATTCAACTAGAAAGGACTCAACACCATTCTACCTTGCTTACACCTTCACTTGCATTTGATTCAATAATCAAACTTATATTAGTTTCATGCAATTCCTTTGGACTCACCTTTCATCAACTTTGTCAACTTTTAGCTCTTTGGTGCCTTGTCTAAGAATGCAATTTTGACTCTTAAGCCTCTCCACTGCTCCTTGCCTCAGTTCCCCTGCTTACTCACCTCAAACATAGTTAGATTGACCACAAAAATAAACTCAAAAACCCAAAACACAACACTACTTTCTTTACACAAAACTGTCCTTAAGTACCCTTAAGACAAGGTAGTTACTACATTCATGGATAGAAGAAACTATATGTACCTAGAATATCCTTTAAACTTCATTAGTACTTTTTGTCACCCCTAAAGTGTACCCCAAATTTGATGATCCAATTCTTCCACCTTCTCTCCTTATCCCACTTTCTCTTCTCAAGCTCACAAACCCTCAACTAGGTCTTAGATAAACAACTGTCATGCATAAATTTTATTTTGGATGGCTTAAATATATAATAAATAGATATCTAGGCACCCATTATGCCTTTTTTACTTCCTTCAAAGTTTCAAGTTTGTATTCAATAGATAAAGGTATCTTCCTTTGTAAGCCAATCCTCTAAACTAGGTCTTAGGACCGTGCAACTGTCACCTTCCCAACTATCATAAATTTATTATTTTCTACCCATTGAAACATCAAAATTAAACTTGAATCACCTTATGAACCTGCCCATTGTCATTACTTCCAAATTTTAGGCAAAAATATCTTAGTTTGAGGGTTCAAATTTCATGCCTAGCTCATCCTTATTATAGGTTACAATGTGACTCGATAGGGGTAAAATGCTTATATATTCCTTCTTCGTTAGTGTAAAGAGACAAAATTTGACCCTGAGGTCTGTGTCCTCCTCTTACTTGGTTTTAATTTACCAGTTATTTATGACAACAAACATATTAGCTTCAACAAACTAAAAACATTCCATCATGCACGTTGGAGACAAAGTTACCTTACAGTTTGTAGAGTTAGGGTCTTACATTGAAGGAAATCTCCCTTATTTCTCAAACCACTCATTTCTAGCCTTATTACCATGATGTTAAGTCCCTTTCTTATGGATTATAGTGCCAAAGAGGACTTTACCTTGATCAACTACCAAAACATAGTTTTAGTTCAGGGTTTTTCAAAGAAACTCTAACATGCAAAAGAAGATAACAATTATATGGCTTCAAATATTTTCTTATCTCAACCTCTTACTTATCACTTAAGGAAACTCATACATGTTCCAACAGATCAATTTAATCACAAGATTTATTCATTGTTATTCATAGTCCTAGCCCATCAAGGTTTCAACATGTAAAGACATCAAAATTCACACCTTCAAGATCTTGGTCAACATGACCATCTACTTTTCTCGAGGATCAACACAACATGCTCAACATAGTTCAAAATCATGCTCTTGAAACCATGTATAGATGCTTAAACAGTCACAAAGTTAATAATGCACAAGAACCATCCAAAATCAATGCACTAGCACTCAAATGCTCATCACTAAGCTTAAGATCATTCTGAATTCAACTTTGAGGTCAATAATCCATTCTAAGATCAAGAATCACATACATGCACATTAACAAACACTAAAATCATGCACAAACTATCAAAGAACACGAGTTTCTTGTTCACTACATTTCTTGAAACTTTACATTTGATTCATATCTAGATAGAACAAATGATTTCAATTACATTCCTTATAATCTCTCCATCACTCTTTCTCGAGTTTCCTACTCCTTAGATCAGTTATAAAACATGAATTATCATGAGATTCCCTTCATGGAGGTTACTTTTACCTAATAGGCCTAAGTTTAGCATGACTAGCTCTTCTCATGACATGTGACCCTATAAAGGTCCTAATACCTCTTGTTGCCTCATTCCACCCTTTTACATAGTTTCCAAGATTCAAGAATGTTTAAAACAACTTCAACAATCCAAAATGACCTAAATATTCAAATATTGCAAAATGGAGGGAAATTCTCCATTTGAATTTTGAAAGGCCCAAAACTAGACTAACTACATAGACTGAATCCTAATGACTCCTAGGACTCATGAAAACACCTAGAAAACCCTTAATTGATGTCTTCATGGTTTATTTAAATAGATAGAGTGACTCTCCTGCATAAAAACCTCACCTTTAGCATTGAAATCAACAATTTCCAAGCAAAAAGACAACTTTCTATCTTTTATCCTCTTATACATTAGGTGCACACTTTCCCTTTACACACTTGTACACTATTTACATACTTATACACATGTTTACCCGATTTATCATAAATGGAATTTTGACTACTTTCTCGCTCTTCTTTTGCAAGTCCATCGTTAAGAAGTAACACATAGACTACAACAACACATTACAATGCATACACTTTACCCCTAGGGTCCACTCCCTTTCCTAGTCTCCATGCTTCACTTGTCCACTCAGAACACTCACTATTCTCCACATTCTCTATAGGATCATAAGGTACACATCTTCTATCTACTTTATCTTATTGAGTATTCACTCAACAACATAAAGTGGGGGAAAATGTAGACTCAAAATCACGCACTTGGGTAAATTTCTAGATCCTAAAATCATGTTAGCATTTACATGATTCCTAAGCAAGAAAACTAGTGGTTGACAACTATATTTGGCCTCTTTTATTTATCTCTTGCTTTCTCTTTTGTCTTCCACACCCTATAACCTAGTAAGAACTTAGCTGATTTATCTTTTATGGCTTGGACACTAGTGCCTATCTAGGAAAATAGTTCCTAGGTGCTCATATCTCTCTTGGGTGCCCCTGACCCTTTCTTACCTTACTCGATCTTTTTGGGTCTATTTTATCTTTAAAGCATCTTTTTCACTTATGGGTCAGCCTTCCAGTTGTCAATTATGAAATTCGAACATGGGAATCATATAAATACATAGTTATGTTTTTCAAAATAGAGGACAAAGCTGTTAGGAATATCTATGTTGTAGTGTGAACATAGAATATTATGTAAGTGATTATATTATCTAGGATAATATAATATGTGTTGTAATAATTAATTACATTATTGTAAATGTAATTATGAGTGGGTGAGTAAATATTGTTATGAGTTGTTGAGTAAACAAATCATTAACAATATTAGTTTTGTGAGAAAACAAAATCTCACGTATAATAGCATGGAGTTGTTTTAGGAGTTATGTGTGGAGATATTTATGGAGATTATATCTCCTTAAATATAGGAACAACATCTCCTATTTAAATGGATATGTATTGAGCAAGAATAAAGAGTAAGATTTCGAATTTTCTTTATGCAATTATGATATTAACTTTTCATTTGGTAATCAGAGCAGGTTTGATGCAAGAAATTTCAGTGCTTTCATGATCAGATCCGTCTCAAAGAATATATTATATTTTTCGTTTCCAGATGTGGGTTTTTCTATAATTTTGTGTGCAGAATCACGTGCTGGTCAAGAAACTACAGAAGAAATTTCAGAAGAACCCAGAACGTAGTTTGGAAGAAATACGGATTTTACTATGCAGCTATCAAATTAAGCACATCAATTCTTCTACTGAAAGTTTTCTCCAATTTTCAATAATGTTGAATTGTTAATACAAGTTCTTGACTTGCTTGGAGGTTAAAAGGTATTCAATATAAAATTTTAAAGTACTTGATTCAATTTTGTATTTTTTATCAGTATTGTACAAAATAATGGAGAAACTAAATCTGATTGAAAAGTTTGAAGGACAAGATTTCCATACATGGCAACTACAGATGCAATTACATTTAATAGAAAAGGATCTATGGGATGTGGTGAAGTCTAATTCAACTCCACCCACTGGAGGAAATGAATTGGCAAAATGGAATGCAAAAGATCAGAGAGCATTGGGTACCATTGGTCTGGGCTTATCAAAAGCCTATCTACATCATGTGGATTTCACAAAATCTGCAAAAGAAATTTGGGAGTCTCTTAACAAATTGTTTGGTTCTGAAGCTGAAATGGCAAAGACTACATTGAAGCAACGCTTGTACGGGTTGAAAATGGAAGAGAACTCAAAAATGGCAGATCATATAAGTAAGTTTCGTTCTTTGCTAAATCAACTATTTGGAATTAAAGAACATGTAAAAGATGATGATGCTAAAGCTATTCTTCTTAATAGCATGCCTAAGAGTTACTCAAATATTGTATTTACTTTGAGTAAAATTACTATTAGTCTAGAAGGAGTGATTTCTACATTGTTAGAACAAAGCAATCATGAAGAACATGAAGAAGTACTATATGTAGGAAACAAACCGAGCTCCTCATCTAAGAAGGAAAAACATAAACCAAAGAAGGTTCCTTCACATGGAAAAATAAAATGCTTTTATTGTAATGAGATTGGGCATGTAATACTGAACTGTAAAAAGAGAGCTCAGGATCTTCTTGATGACAAGATAGATCAGAAAGCCCTTCTAGCTGAAGTAGAAACTGATTGGGAAGTCTACTCAACTGATGAAGAACTTTCATGTCCTAGTGATGAGGATTTCCTATGGTAGACTCTTTTCTTGTTGGAGGAAGGAGGCAATGGAGGAAGGAGGAAAATCAACGTCCTCTCGTCATTCACCAACGATGGGGTCGCAGACAGATGTGGTGATATTTTATTTCAGTTATGTGGTGTGTTTATACACAAGGGGGTGAAACTAGTTTCATGTTTTGATTTTAATGTGTTCACATAGACTAACAACAGTTCCTGAGTGTCTATTTGGTGTGGAAGAAGCAAACTGCATGACTCAGCTTACAGGGGAAAATCATCTACGTACGGTCCTCTGAGCTAAATGACGGTCCTCTCGACCGCCATACTTCGGTGGAAGGTACTTCGATGGAAGGTGATCAGTCGATGAAGATGTTCATACGACAAGGATGATCATTAGCAGAAGAAGATCGAGATAGCAAGATCCAGTAGCAATGAATACTCCGACAAGGTTGATGTTTCCAGGAGCTCTTACCCCATGTTCACACTAAGGGGGCGAATGTTAGGAATATCTATGTTGTAGTGTGAACATAGAATATTATGTAAGTGATTATATTATCTAGGATAATATAATATGTGTTGTAATAATTAATTACATTATTGTAAATGTAATTATGAGTGGGTGAGTAAATATTGTTATGAGTTGTTGAGTAAACAAATCATTAACAATATTAGTTTTGTGAGAAAACAAAATCTCACGTATAATAGCATGGAGTTGTTTTAAGAGTTATGTGTGGAGATATTTATGGAGATTATATCTCCTTAAATATAGGAACAACATCTCCTATTTAAATGGATATGTATTGATCAAGAATAAAGAGTAAGATTTCAAATTTTCTTCATGCAATTATGATATTAACTTTTCACAAACACTAAGAATTACTACCATCACCTAAGCTTACATTCCAAAGGCACTAAAATACTCCAAAACATCCATCTAGCATTCATTCAAGGGAAAGGGATACATATTTCTACATACACAACATAAGAAGGAAAATCTATTCTATTCCATCCGCACATACTATTACATTGTTAAATTCTAGAGCTAGCCCACTATCATTGTGCAACTTGCACAAAGGAATCCTAGGGCATTATTTCTACACAAAAAACACACACATACAAGAATTACATGGATTTTAAGATGTAGTGAGACGCTTGGTCATAATTTTACTCTTCGGGTGACCACCAAGCTCAGTCCGACTCCACATTCTACATTTTACTTTTTAGGTTTGATGTGGTTTGTGTGTATATGCAGTGAATTTTTTTGTTGTAGGTTATAGGTACCTTTGGTGATCAAGAAGTGAATATCAGGCCATCAATAGGAGCCAACAAAAAGACCTTGTGACATAGAAGAAAGTAATTTCTGAGCATTTACATAGTCACCAACACCCAAGTCCAGTCTTCAATGCCCATGCACCTTTTCCCTACACTAGGCACTCTGTCCAAAACTCTATTCTGAGTTCAGAATTTATAATGAGTAGTTACGACATTGTTTGTAGTTTGTTTAGCACTTTACCTTACCCAAATCGCTTCCTCTTCACTTGAAAATCAGATAAGTCCTTCTATCTTCCTCTCTTGCTTAGGATTTGACATCATACATGCTTATTTTCTTGTGTCATTTTTGTATTTTTAACATTCATACATTATTTATTTTAATAGTTACTATACGGTATTAGATTTAATTAATACAAATTAAATTACATCAGGTTAAAACAATATATAAATGTTGTATGGGACTCCATTGATCTTTTGAATCATTCAATATAATTCATGTTGATAGATCATTGAACACAATTGTAGACCATCACGGATGTCCATGCCTCTCAACATCAAAATCATATGGTTATTCCTTGTTGTAAGTATGATGTTGAGGTATTAGTAAGGTCCTCTATTATTTCTAATATAAATAATTGGAAAGTATTCGAAGATGATGATAAAATTATGAGATTCATGAACAATAGATATGAGTTTGAAGATCAACTTATGGACTTGGAACCTTTATTAAAAATTAGGAAGGGAGAGAGATTCTTGTGGGAAAAGAGGTGATTAAATTAAAAACTAATAAAATACCGAGGGATTGGTTACACTCGAGAGAGTATTTGATGTTGCATAAAGGGTAAAATAAAGAGATACACCAACAATGGAGTATAAAGAAGAAATCAATTTAGGTATTGTTGTGTCTCCTAAACCTCTTTTTTTTAGGAATTTCTGAAAGAATATGAAAAGAAGGCTCAATTAAAATGTTACAAAAATATAGAGATTGCATGTCCTAGTCTTCTAATGAATTGAAGGAATATATGGAGGATTTGTTTCAGCACCAATTCTATTCAATTTGGATGTAATTCCATTCAAACAAAAACAAAGTCCAATCAATCTAATGTTCACAACTAATATGGAAGCATAGATCAAAAATTAAAAGAACGAGGGATCATTCAACCAATTAGATTCTCTTCATGGGTTTCCAATCTAGTTCCAATGAGGAAGAAGAATAGGGCTATTATATTATGTGTGGATTTTAGAAATCTGAATAATACTTCCCTAAAGGATAATTACCCACGCCCAATATAGATCACTTATTTCAAAAATTCAACTGGTTTAAAGCTTATGTCAATGTTGGATGGATTATTCAGTTATAGCTAAGTTGTTGAGAAATCGAGAGAGATTCAAAATTACTTTCACAATGCCATGGGATACCTATGTGTATGTGCACATGCCTTTGGACTCGTTAATGTTGGAGCCATGGTCTAAAGGGAAAATGGATTATGCCTTCACTAATTTGATTAATGATATTATGGTGGTTGACTGAGATGATATCACTATTTATTCCAAAAGGAGAGCATATCATGTTGAACATTTGGATAAAGTGTTTTAGAATTGGTGAGAGTTTGGAATTTCCCTCAATATTTTTGGAGTAGAAAAGGAAAAAAATCTGTAGCACATTATGTCCAAATATGATTTAGTAGAAATAACCATTTCTATTACCATTATGTTACAAAAGAAATTTATGATCCAATGGAATGTTGAAACAAAATGAGCCTTTGCTAATGTAAACGAAGCACTCAAACAAGCTCCATTACTTAATAACCTTGATTATGGTAAATAATTTCTGATCTTTTCCTTTGCATATCCTCATATTATGGTTGTTTTATTGTAAAAGAATGAAAATGGGAATGAAAACCATAACCCTTTTAGTTAATCTATGTAACATGCAAAACTAAATTACACTATTATGGAGAAACAAGCCTATGGTTTTAAAGTAATGAAGTCTTTTAGATCTTATGTTATGATTTCTAAGATAAAGAATATGTGCCTCATCTCATGGTATCTAAATTATTCGTAAGTATAATATAACTAATGTATGTTACTCATACGGAAACCAAAGGGGAGATGTGGCAGAGAGAAAATAAAATTTTGTAGAGACCAAATTTCATGAAATTGACATTATAGAAATTGAATATTGTATGCTTTAAAATAACTAGGAACACTCAATTTAGTTCACACACAAATTGAAATATTTGAGAACATTTAAAAACTTTGGCAAACCATTCATTTTTAATCAACTGTTGTCATGAGAGAACAAAAAAATTCAAACAAGAACAATTAACTTGCAATCACATATGGAGATAAAGGTTAATGTGGGAAACCATTAAAGGGAGAAAAACCCATTAAAATCAATGCACTTTGGTGTAGAAAAATTGTCATATAAAGATTACAAATATGTTAAATTGTTAAGAATCCACTCAAGATGAAACACCTACTCAAAAATTTAACCAAGCTCCCACTTGACCTTTAGCAAGATCCTACTTGCATGGAAGCAATAACTCCCAAGAATTCAGTCAAGCACTTAGTCAACCTTCTGCAAGATCCAACTTGTAAGGAAGCTCCAAATACCTATTTTTCTAAGAAAAAACTTAGACTTTTGCAGAGTTTTGATCACTTTCATCTTGTTGTCTGATACAAAAATTATGATATCTTATTTTTCTTATATTCCTTCATTCTTCACCCTCCTTCTTTACTCATCTTGATTTAATTCATTCTATTGTAAGTACAATATTCAAAGCCTCTTTCACATACATATTTTTCATGCCTCTCTCCTTGGATAATACACTCAAACGCCTACTTTCTCATGTATACATACTGCTGCAAAAATTGTAGTCATGAAGGCATTTCACATGCTTCTTAAGTTTATTTGTTTTTCATGTCCTCATTCTACATCAAAAACATTGTCATAAACAAATTATTTTCATGAACACTAGGTAACTCAAATACATAAGAGTTATATTCTCTTACAACTCTTGCAATTCATATTCCAACCCCTTCACTTCTTGTCTTTTCAATTTGAATGCAAAATTCTAGGCGACATCAACAAAGCTGTCATATTTTCATCATCACTTTGGCCATATAATTTTCATTTGCAGTCATTCTTTTATTTGTCATAATACTTGTAATAATTTTAAGGGACTAGAAGATACTCTTGAACTCACTCAACACCTAAACCAACTGAAAATATTCTTCTTACAAACTAACATCTGACATATTCTTGTGTAACTATCATTTATTTTGTCTTCTTCCTCTCAACATACCCTTATTTCTCTTCTAGAAAACTAAACAATGCACCAAATGTCATGAAGGTTTACATGAATTAAAAAAATCCTCTCCTTTTCCTCTACACACTTGGAAACCCCTCGCAACTCGCCATTCACTCACCAAGCATTCATTAGGACTCAAAAGCTTCATTAGGACTATGGTCTACAAAAATGCGATCTTGAAATTTGATACATGGAGCACACTCTAGGCTCATGTAATTTAACAAAAATAATATAGAAGAATTTATAATATGTCCAAGACATCATCACATGGATGGGATACTTCAGATCAAGGCACAAGAGTCTAGTTTTATTTTCATCTCATCTTGAGTTTCACAGTTATGGAAGAAGTTAAAAACAAAATCATAAGAATGATCAATCAACACCAAAGTATGAGTGTTAAAGGATTATAAATGCATGGAGGATATATTATGTGATCTCTAGATCACCTTTAAGGTCGTGGATAATCACTATCACATTCATTCTATTCATGAACCTCAAATTAGAACAAGGTACTAGCTGATTTACATGCCTAGAAAAAGTCTTCATAGATTGAGCAAGTTAATTCACTTATCCAACATTTCATGAATTATAAGGCACATTTATAGAAATATATAGGTCTTTGGAAACTCACCAAGTCCATAACATGCTTCATTTTAGTGCATAGAGCTTATATATGCTTGATTTTCAGAGACTGCTAACTCTGGTTTTAAGACACCAAAAAAATAGTCTTCGATTGGATGGCTTCAACCACTCCAAACTTCACCTTCATGGAAATAAATGTGTGGAAAACTTCATATGGGACATGTAATCCATCTATAGACATTCACATGCATGCGTTATGAGGAGAAAAACACATTTAATCTCTTGTTTCTTTGACATTCTTGACATGACAACTAGGAATGATTTGGTCATTTGAGCTAGTACCTTACAAAAATTCATCATATAAAGATATGTTCTTGAACAAGTCATATTGGACCTCTACCAACCTTCCATGTTCATATTGGGTCTCCACAACAATCATTCACATTAGGTTTCTCTCAAACACCATGACTAGTTTTGCTTCTTTACTCCTTTAGCGGTAGGCCAACTATATTGAGATGGTTCATCAAAATTTTGCACTGTACTTACCTATATATTTTCATGAGAAGTTGGGGAACCTCCCAAGATTTCTCACACACAAATATTTTCATCATGAGACCTCCTATATATGATTGTATAAGTAAAGTCTTGCAAAATAGAGCTATTTGAGCACCTTACCAGCTAACCTAAAGCAAAAAAATACCACCAAACTGAAGCACACAGAGTAATCTACATGCACACAGCATAAAATTATATTACAAAGTTAATTTTATGACCAAACACTTGATTTTTTCTCCATCACTCTAAAGGGAGGGTTTTGTGAGGGTTTGGTACCTACTTAGGTTCTTAACATTCATTCATAAAGCATAGACCATCATTTAACTCATTCCACTTTAAAAATTCTCTAGAATAAATTCCATAACATTGGTGAAAATTTTAGGCCACCATGCAGATGTTTAACGTGTCAATGAGCTCATCAAAGTCAACCCTCGAGCTAGAAATGACCATTCTAGGAACTCAATAGAACTCAAACTCAAATTTCTTGCTTTTCCTTTTGACTTGTGACTTGAAATTTTGTCCACAATGTTGTATGGACCTTATTCACATGTCCCAATGCTTGGTTAGATATGTTCTTATCTCGAAAGTCATCATCCATCTAGGTTTTCACATGATTACCTTTCTTGTTCTCAAGGATAGGCCTCTAAATGACCTTAACCATGCATCTAAGCTGTTAAATATTGACTTGTTCCACCTTCCACATGCTCTCTACCATATCACACCACTCTCCTCATGTTTTTAATTCCATGTTATACCTTGTTTTTCACTATACTTCAAGTCATGCCTACAATAGGTCTTGGAAATAGGCCTAGTTGTGCTAGTTTCACTTCATGTTCCATGAAATTTCCATGCATTCATCACGTACCTACCTTAACATGACTTATTCATTCTTTTCATGCCTTGACCATGCTAATCTAACTATCTCATTTCTTCATTCCAACATTCCAAACCATCCTACCGACAGGCTCGATGGATTGAACTAGTCACACCAATTCCACTCATGCACCCTTATATTCATCATGTTGATTGTATTTCCTCATCATACATATGTTACACCATCTAAGACACTATATTGACATGCTATCACATCACCATACTTCTTATACAAGCCACTAGCTCCTCAAGAAGCCAAGTCCCAATCAGTGTGTTCTCATACCACACCTTGTCTTACCTTCTCACACTCACTCCAATATTCCTCTTGCTCTTCTTCATCCTGTTTTGTCATTAATGTTCCTTTTACATCAATGAAAACTCAACACTCACATGCCAAAAATCTCCCCCTTTGTCATTGATGAAAAACCTCTTGGTTCTTCTTCCCATTTTACAGTAGTAAAAAAGTGCATGCATTTACCTCATGGTATTCTTCTTCATCAAAATATTTGGACCCATTTTTGGCTGGAAACATCAACTAAACTTATCACTCCAAGCCCATTACCTTGTTTCTTTTTCCTTAACCCTATTTTTTCTTCTTCATGCATTGAGATCACTATTGATCCCCCGACGAGATGCCTTCATAACACATACACATGTCAAATGATTGACCTTTGAGTGATAACATCCTAGTAAGAACTAAAAATATGTCTATTTTAGCTCAAGAAACTCAAAACTAGGTTTAATTCCTCTATATATTAGTTTCTATCTCATTTAGGTCTTAGGTCCTTAAAGGATATTTTTAATGCAATTATATTAAATTTTGTCATGCTATGGAAGATTACATACCACCCGAAACTCTACTTTATGGCTCAAAGGGACCATATTATCCTCCTCTATCAGATTATGTAAGGATTTGACCACATATCTTGATCTTATGTCATTTAGGTGAGATAACATCACCAACTCTACCCTAAATTGCTTCTTCAATTCTCTTTGTTTTTATTGCTTATCAATTCAACTTATTGAGTTAAGAACATGCTCCCCCTTGAATTAGTCATGCATCCATCAACCATCCTACAACTCTAGCCTCGTTAACACCAAAAACACCAACTTGAAGGACATAGACACCTCCCCTTCCTTGAGTGGTACTCTTAGACACCGTAGGTTCATATTTTAGGCTCAGTAACATGCAATTTTAGAATTACAACCACCTTTAATGCCCTAATAATTTGTACTTGTTAACTCTTGCTAGTCCTGCAACCTTTTTAGTGTCATTTCTTAGGGTTGATAGTATCTATAATCTTTCTTCAATCTCATATATTGAGCACATCATCATGACTCACTATGCACAAAGCGTAATAAGGTGTTTCATGACCTTACAACTCTATTTTAGCATCATGAACAAGCTCTAAATGATATACCT
Source organism: Taxus wallichiana var. yunnanensis (assembly GCA_018340775.1). Classification (NCBI taxonomy): domain Eukaryota; kingdom Viridiplantae; phylum Streptophyta; class Pinopsida; order Cupressales; family Taxaceae; genus Taxus; species Taxus wallichiana. The sequence continues at coordinate 159,125,211 of CM031238.1, read as the reverse complement.
CGAGTTTGATTGTCTTTTTAACAAAATTACATCTTTCCATCAAGTCTCATTCTTCTTTATAGTCTTGTAAATCTCTAATCATCATGATAATTCAAACTTAGGCTATGATTGTACTTTGATGCTCTTACCATACCGCACTTCAAAAACAAACTCGAAGTGTACCAACCTTCAAATGCTCTTGTACAACCTTCATGAAACTTTTTCATGATTAGAGTATTCAATCTAAGCATGCGTGATCTTACAATTCATGTTGAATGTCCACACACCTATTAGATTCATTAATATAGACCCTAAACTATCATTTATAAGCATGACACACATTACCAACTCGTAACATACCCCTTGGATTTTTAAACTTTTGTGTGATCTCTATAGGGCTTCATTAGCATACACATCTTCATTTTAATCTTGTATTCTTGCATACCTTATTAACTCTCTAAATTATTTTATTAGGCGAGTCCTTCACATCTTCAAGTAGTCATGCACAATTTTGACACAAAGTGTGCCGATTATGACACTCACCTTTGAGCTTCATAGTTTTTTCAGTGCCTTACATATATTCATATCATCTCCATAGAGCATAAATGCATCTTATTCATGAACCTAATATTATGGTTCCACATTTAACACTATGCGCAACTTCATAGGTATACTTGAAAAACATCATTTAGCTATGTCACTGATGGTCTGACTAGATTATCATAGAGAATTATTGACTTTCCTTTAAGATTCTATCCTCCTTTCACAATGTTAGTGCCTTAGACCTCATAAATGATCAATAACATGACTTGTTGACTTTTTTCATGAATTAAGTATCATTGTCATTCAATCAACACCTCAACAAGATCTTCTACGAGTTGGAGATATTTTAAGAACAAAATGAATAATTCTTATAAAATTTACATCATTATAACACTTGAAGGCCACATAATTAATAAATGCTCAACCAAGTCTTTCTAAAAACCAATATAATATTAGGACTTGAATTATAAAGGACTATTATTTCATTTAAAACCTAGTAGTGGTCATTTATCTACGTCTCAACACAGATTTGACGCAATAAGCTTGTGGATTGAAAATTAGTCTAGACTTGAGTTGACTTCAAGACTTGACCAAGAACACCTAGACTCACTTAGATAAACTCTTTTACCACATTCCAAACTTAAATCAACTTAGCAAAGTATTGATTGTATAATTTTCCTTCATCATAGGACTTGATGAACCTTAATGGACTTTGATGAGTTAATGGTAATGAAAAACTCTCAAGAATACTCATCTTTCCACTGGTCCCCTAGGAGAATCTTGAAAACTACTTCAACTTTTGTATGATCATGACAAGTATTATCATACACTTCCCATGGATAGAATACTTTCTTAACACTTAAAACAAACTTTGTTGCAGAACACGACAAACCTATACACAAGAATGATGACTTCTCTTTCTTATTCATAATTTATAATAGACTTGGACGGATGAATGATCATAAAGAATTCCTTGAGTAGATCAAACCTATTCAATAACCTCCTAAGAACATTTACCTTTCCTTCTTGATGGGATGTGCATCCAACACCTTATAGAAAATATTACAAAATTAGAGATTTTATGTTTAGAATGTGAATTGACTAGCTTCTTAGACTTTCAACCAGACCATTTGTTCTTAAAAGACTATTACAGCCCTTGTACCATCAAAATAAGTAATTACAAGCTTCTCAAGGCTAAGACACACAATCAAGACTTAAATATACTTGGTGGAAGACATTGACATAACCTTTTAACTCCTTTCATGACTCTAATTTTGTTGAATAGGTGGGGTATTCTATAATCACTATGATTCACTTGACTTAAACTTGATGGAATGATTGGGAGCATACTTGACATGCCATACAATAGACATGAAGACACTTTCCTTTGTTTAGATAAACAACCATGTCCTTAAAAATAACTTACATAGATAAGACATGCTCAAAGACCTTAAGAGAGGGAAAACATGCATACCTTTTGATAGTTCACATATTTGTAACATTTTAGAGACTTTTATCATCACCTACTAATGATGATACACCACTAAAACACACCTTTCTTTCTTATGATAGTTCATGTCTCCTAGAAGCCTAGAGGAGACACACACTTTCTTATTAGATATCTAAAACAATAAATAGTCATTAAAAGATCTCAATGACTCTTTCTTCTCTCTTTTTGTCTTTGAGACCTTTTCAATCTTCTTGGATGTCCCTTTAGGCATGATAATTTCATCACCTATATCTTCATGTTTTTTTTTGAAGTCTGAAAAACATATATGGAGCATCTTGTTTACTTTCTCTATTACGAGTTTGGGGTAAAAATTCTTCATGGCTTGCATTAGGTTTGTATTCTTCCTTCTTGGTTTGATAAACACCTTTTTATGCCTTGCTTGTACTAGGCTCTCTTTTGAATTTCCTTGATTTCTTCTTCTTTCCATCATCTACACATGCTATCTATTTGTTATGCCTTGATACTTTAGACCTAGAGTTAGGGTCCTTGACCTTGTATTTGTACTCAACGTCCTTATTTTCGGTGGCTATCTTAAATCTATCTTAAACTTTGTTCAAGATATTTTATTGGATTCCCTTTGAGTGTTTAACACCTATTGCTATACCTAGGAGACTCATTTTGATAGCAATGCTTTGCAAAGTGTCCAAGTTTATGACAATTGAAACACACAAATTGATTCTTGTTTCTATATGGATGTGGTGAGATTCCAACTAAACTTAGCATCATTTTTACTATGACACCTCTTAATAACATGTCCAAATTTGTTGCAATTGTAGCATGCCATATTATTCATACCTCTTGAGTCTTCTTCTCTCCAAAACTGATTAGATGATTCATATAGGTAATATTTGGCAGTGTGTCCCTTTTCTTGACAATTGAAGCAAATTACATTCCTTATTTTCTCATATCTGCTATCCCTCCATGGATTTTCATCTTTGACATGCTTCCTACATTCCTTAACTTTATGTCCAAAATTATGACAAGAAAATAAATAGACATTAAAATTTTATTCATACTTTGATGCATTAGGTTGCTTGACTAATTTAGGCCTTCTTGAGTTTGTCTCCTTCATCTATTTCATGGTTTCTTGTCTGTTTGTACCTACCTTGTCATCTTCACACTTTTCCATAGGCTTTCCTTTAAATCCTAGACTGTCTTGTCACATGTCACTTTTTGATTCTCTAAGATTCCATCAAGAACTTCTGAGATGTTCTCTAACTTTCCATACATCTTCAATATGCTATTTTCCTCTTCTAATTCAGATTTCAAAGATATCAATTATTTTTCATGTATGAGGTAGGAATATTCTGTCTTTCAAGTCATTTGACACATTCTCAACTAGAGCTTCCATCTCTTTGAGGGCTTGACCATGCTCAACTTCCATATACTTGATTTCATTTTTAAATCCATCAATCAGGGACTCAAAATCTCAAAATTTATTTTTAGGATTTTTTAGCCAATTTACTCATGCTTGTGCTTCAAGGATATCCTCCAAGTTGCCAAAATTGTTCCAAGAGGACCTGAATCTAATACCAATTTTTGGAAAACACAAACACTAAGAGGGAGGTGTTAATAAGTGCTTCTCAAAACTTGAGAACATTTAAAAGCTTTGAAAAACCATTCATTCTTAATCAACTATTTTCATGAGAGAACTAAGACATTCAAACAAGAACACTTAACTGCAATGACATATGAAGATAAAGGTTAATGGGAAACCCTTAAAGGGAGAAAACCCACTAAAATCATTACATGAGTGTGGAAAAATTATCCTATAAATATTACATAGATTTAAAATTGTTGAGCATCCACTCAAGATCAAGTACCTACTCAAAAATTCAGCCAAGCTCCCACTTGACCTTTAACAAGATCTTACTTACATGGAAGCAAATAACTCCCAAGAATTCAGGTGAAGCACCTACTCAACCTTCTGCAAGCTCCAACCTATAAGGAAACTCCAACTCCATATTTTGCTAAGTGACAACTTAGAATTTTATAGAGTTTTGATCACTTTCATCCTGTTGTCATCGATACAAATAATTATGATCTCTTATTCAACCTTCTATTACTTCACTCTTCACCCTCCTTTACTCATCTTGATTAACTTCATGCTCTTAAAAATACAGTATTCAAAGCCTCTTTCACATACATATTTTTCATGCCTCACTCTTGGATAATACACTTAAACACCTACTCTCTCATGTATACATCCGCTGCGTAAAACCGCAATCGTGAAGGCATTTCACATGTTTCTTAATTTTCTTTATTTTTCATGTCCTCATTCTACATCAACAACATTGTCATCAAAAAATTATTTTCATGCACTCTATGGAAATAAAATACATAAGATTTACATTATATTACACCTCTTACAATTCATATTCCAACCCCTTCAACATCTTGTATCTTTGATTTGAATGAAAGTCTCTGGCGACATAAAAAAACTGCCATATTGTCATCATCACTTTTGCTTGCATGTCGGTTTCAATTGAAATCCTTGTTTGAGTTGTCGTAATACTCCTAATACTTTCAAGGTACTAAAATAAACTCCTGAAATCACTCAACACTTGAACCAACTAAAAATATTCTTCTTATAAACTCGACATATGACATCTTCTTGTGTGCTGTCATTTCTTTTGTCTTCTTGACCTCTCAACTTACCCTTCTTTTTCTTCTAGAAAATAGGTAATACAAAAATTTTATGAAGATTTTCATGAATTAAAACTCATCTCCTTTTCATCTACACACTTGATAACCCTTACAACTCGCCATTCACTCACTAAGCAATCATTAGGACTCAATGACTTCATTTGGACTATGGTCCACAAAAATGCGATCTCAAACTTTGATACATGAAGCACACTCTAGGATCATGTAATGTAACACAAATAAGATGAAAGACTTTCCAAGATGTCAAATACATTATAAAATTCATGGGATACTTCAGATCAAGGAACAAGATTCCATTCTTCTTTTCATCTCGGCTTGAGTTTCATGGTCATGATAGACTAAAAGCACAGTCACAAGAATGATCAATCAACACCAAAGTATGAGTGTTCAAGGCTTATAAATGCACGAAGGATGTCTTATGTGATCTCTATATCAAATTTAAGGTAATGAAGAATCACTATCACCTTCATTCTCTTCATGAACCTCATATTAGAATAATATACTAGTTATAGTATTATTATTGTACCAAATTGCCCAAGTGCGGTGACACATCACCCAAGCAAAACACAGTGATCACTGGCGAACAAGGGTACCAGGTCCCTCTTTTATGACAACTTGTTCAAGGAGTTAGCATGATCATACAAATATTCCAGATCCATAATATCCATTCAAGAATAAATCACAACATGAACTAGATCTAGATCTTAACCATATGCAAGATTAACTCATACAAGAATCAAGATTAAATTCACCATGCAAGAACTATTCATAGATGTGTCTACAAGAAATATCCAACTAGAAAGATCCATTACATTAATTTCTATAAAACACAGAAGCTTCATACATATATAATAATTTCACCATAAGTCATACACTCACATAAGCCAACAACATAACTCTAACAAAACATAGATCATCCTCCCTAAACCATGCAAATAAATACATATATGTATAGGGGTGCCTTTACCCTCTATGAATCCTAAAAATAGGTTGTATACTAAGAATATACATGCGTCACTACAAGATAATCAAAAATCATGCAAGATTTCCTAATAATATATTTTCTTTAGTTAACTCCTAGTTCAAATCCTATTATTAGCTCTAGAACTATGCATGTCGCTTGGTCTTCCTTCGCATGAGATCTATCCCAAAATAGACTTTTCTTGAACTACAAGTCTTCTTGTTTTAATCTTATCTTCAAAACCTTGTTTGGTTGCTACTCCAAGTCTATATTTAGATTTTCGTTCCAAAAATGGCTAAGTGTTTAGTCTGTCCATTCTTCCTCCTGTGTGCATTCTTGTCTAGCTTTAGTGTGAAAACCTTGTTATCCTCATGCACGCGTCATATGAGCCTTTCTTCTGCAATGCCTCTTGTGCATGCTAACCTTTTTTCTCGGGGACTTAGTCATTTTCCATGCTCAACATTACCCCACACTTGCTTCATTTCCGTCCTCAAAATGGGTAATCTGATTAAATTTTCCATGAATAAAGAATAAAGAATCTCTTGGCCATAAAGAATAAAATAATGTCCGTAAATCGGCAAAGAATAAAATAATTTTGTCACTATGTAATGAGGATGGGAAAATCCTTATTCAATGATGCTTCAATTGCATTCCATCCTTCCACCTCACTTTGTGCTTGTTTAAATAGATCCCCCATCATTACTGACTTCTTCAAATGTTAGCTCTTCACCCTTGGCTTTGAATGTGTCAACCAAAATTTCCAACTATTTTCCAAGGTCTATCAATGTCAATTCTATGCGTTACCTAGGCGATACAATTCCTTGAGCTTATTCTTTATATAGGTCCTTAATATATCAATAACATCACTCTTCTTCTCGACCTCTACAAGGATCCTATCTTGTTTCGCCTGATTTTCTTGTTCTTAGTCTAGAACTCCTTTAAATATACCTCATGAGTGGCAACCAACATGCTTTCCACCCGATCCCTGTCTTCACAGTTGTCATAGAAAAATTCAGCCATATGAGCCATGGTATTAACTAACACAAGAAGCTCAGTGTGATGAGTTATGGTTGCCTCAATATGCTCCTTATCCTGCTATTTCTACTACACCATAAATTCTTCCGCAGACTCTAGTGCTAGGGGTTGCTTTTGCATTGTGATTATATGTGTTAAATCCTCCAAAAAATGAAAGGCCATCTCATATGTATTTTTAGCGGGGTAAACTACGGGTGCGTTAGTATGATAGAATATGCTCTCAAATATGCCTTCTTATATGCCTCATGCAACTTTCCCTTTTCCTCCCGCAACTCAACCTTTAACTGCACAATAATATGTTCTTTTCCCTTTATATCCTTATCCCTCTTGATAATATCCTTATTCTTCTCTTCTAAATCCTTTACCAACACTTTTATTTTGTTATTCCTCCCAAATAATTTGGCCTATACTACCATCGATACCTTATTCAACGCATTACATTCCTATTCATCGCTTAATTATTGAGAATCCACTACTGGATTCATCTCTTTGGAGCTCGGTGAAGTGCGTATATCCAACAATGACCCTGTATTGAATTCAAACTCAGGTTCATCAACGTGGGACTCAAACACCCAAGAAAACATATTTCTCATGCGTGGCAATGCACCTTCCTTATCAAAAGACGACCAATAGAAAAGTTGGCATGTTGGTACTGTACTCTAGTAATGGGCACGTAAAACCTTATTGGGATCTACATCATAGGCCATAATAGGTCCTTGAGGAATGTACGCGTGCCTACCACCCATGTGCACACCCTTTGGGATACCTACCACCAAACTTGTTTCTCCTCCCAGACTCTCACTTTTATCTTTTTCTTCTTCCTCTTTAGTGCTTGTGCTCCATCTCTGATCGAACAAGGCTTGTATAATCCCCTGAGACTTATTGCTCCACAAAAGTCTCTATTTAGTATGGAGATGCACGTAGTATCTTACAAATTTATTCAAAATTATTCTCCATCCACTTCTACTTCTCTAACCTCCTCCAAAGGCGTGCTCTTCTCCTTATTAGACTCATGCACATTGTACATGAGGGGTTATTCTCAGGGTCTCATTCTTCCTCCTCCCCTTTGTCTCTTTACGCTTCAAGCTCTCCATTTATTCAGAGTCAAAACTCTGAATTACCCTTGGCTTCTTCTTCACTAGAGACTTTTCTTTTATTGGGGACCTCTTCCTTTGAGTATAAGTACTGTACTACACTTGTTTCATTTTTCCCGTGGCTTGACCTTTATGAGTGCTCAGTGCCTGCTTGTTATGGGAATATTTTATCTATATTTATTCTTTGTATCTACTTTATCTCCCTAAAGGGTCCTCATGTATACTTACATCATCCTCTAAGTACACACCTTGTTCAAAATTTTTCGCAAAAAAATATACACCCTTATTACAGTGGCCCTATCAATCAATATTGTAATAGGCTTGATCATATGTATGTCATGTGAAACATACCTTTCCACATATGTGCACTTCTTTGGGTAGACAAGTGTTCAACGTAGCTCACGATGCTCCTGATCTACAATACTTAGATCAAATCTCAACTTCTTTACCTCTTTGAACCTGTTAACCATGCTTTATAAGTACTACACTATAAATGAAAATGATAACTTGCACCATGAGATCTTGGTGTCATAAATAAGAGTGAACCTTCCAATGTAAAATTGTTGGTAAAATACAAATTCAACATCATATTTTACCAAGGCTGATAGTTTCTCTAGGATCCTCCATTTGGTGCCGAAGGAATCGCACATCCACTTGCACAATTTATCTATGTGCGCCTTGTATGCTGGTGTCATAGTATCAAAAAGTATAAGCCAAAAATATCTTAGCGAGGAGGGGTTTTCTTTAGGGTACTCCCATATGTTATTGTTCGGCCCATTAGGCACCCCAATATCAGAGAATACGATCAAGAGCAAGATATTTCCATACATTATCTTGTCTCCATTAGGTGTGACATCAATTACATCTTTACAATGAAGGTGAGATGTTGTAGATGGTCCCCTGGGCCTATCTTCTTACATACATTCAACCACCTCTTATTAACTTGGGTCCACCTTTCCTGTCCACTCAATTTGGTAAGCGGCCCACATCCATCTTCATGACCAGACACGATATTTGAGATATCAAAGACACGCCCACATTTCTTATACTCATATTCCTTAGTTGTTTCTTTAACAACATCATTATCACCCAAGTCATCATCAAATGACTCCCAATACATATGAGTCTAGTGGACTTTGAAATTAACAGTGGGGATATTCACATTATCCTTCCAAGTGAAGTAAAAATAATCTTCATGTATGTGCAACATTAACCACTAGTACAATCTCTTAGGATTTCCAAAAAAAGGTATTTCATATAGTTGTAATAATCTAGCCTTTACAAAGTCTCTGCCACTGAGTCATCATACATTAGTTTATCATCAAATGTCCTCTTCCTTGTAGGTCGACCCGGTTGCCCAAAGTCATGTCCTTCTTAGTTTGATTGGTTCAATCATTAAAATCACTTATAACCATTTTCCTTACGTGGGACACCCACTCCATCCCCATCAATACCCCATCTGGGTATTGCATCTCTGAATACCACTCCTCATTAAAATTTACCACCGTACTTGGTTTTCCTTTCCTTGCACATTTTATTGGGTGAAACATTCTATCCTCCTTGGCACCATTCTTGGTCAGTACTTGTTAGTTTTTCCTTGTGCTTGGTTTCTTTGATGCCTCAAACCTTTTATCGTAACTCTCCTGTAAATTCTGCAAAGACGTGCCCTAGTTTTAAAAACCCTAACTAGAAAACATTCCTTTATTCACACTACACCATTCAAACCCATAGAAATTATTTCACAAACTCACTCTACGCACAACCATGTTATTCTTCGCAATCTGGTTCTCAAATATTTACCTTTGCATTTAATATTTCACTAATAATATTGAGGATGCCCTAGTTCGTACAAGCTCGTTCAAAAATTTTCATGAGGTAAAAATGATTTACCATGACCCCTTATTTATAGTTTTTTGATTTTTACCACATTAATTACAATGCCACCTACCACCGTACTACCATAATAAATTTGGATTTTCCTACTTTTCCAAGCACGTTTCCTCTACATGTCCAACGCGCAAACCTTTACAACTTTATCGAGTGTAAAACTACATTGAACGTAAACCTCCTTACGTGTGCTCTTAGCGCGGAATTACATCAACCAGCGTGTCCTATCCAAGTAGTTTTCTCTCGCCATTTCCTACCTCACATTTCCCTGTGCACTCTTTCATGTACATGGATTCTTCCTTTGGTATCATCCTTATTATCACCATCTTCCCTATAAAACCTTATCATTTTCTAACAACCATTATTACCACCTGCTTACGTGTTCCCCTCTGGTACTTAGGACTCTATTGAGCATTCTTGTTTCCTTTCTATTCCTTCAACATACCCCACATTAAAGGTATGTAAAGTCCTCTCGTGTGCATGAATGTAAGTAGATAGTAATCATATCCTAACACGAAAACACACTTATTACACAAAACAATGAACTAAATTGACAAAACATAGTAATGAGGAAAGAAAACACATACAAAGAAAATGTATTAAGGAAATATAATCTACTGGAAATACTACCTTATTACAAACACTAAGAAGACTTATTTATAGTAGGGCTTCAACCTACTCTTGTTGAAGTAACCAGGCAACCGTGTCCCATCTAGTGCCTCTAAGTGGAAAGTGCTGAATCAAGTATGTAAGTCACAACATACGGTCCCAACCAATGCATCTTTAACTTCCCATAATGGCACAATTTTTTGAATCATACTAAAGAAGTATCTATCCAACTTAAAGCTTCTTATCCTTAATATTCCTATCATGCCATGCCTTCTTCCCGACCCTACATGTCTTTTGACTCCATCATGCTATAAACGTATTTCATCCAATTGTATTAGTTTATCAATATATTATTCAAGTGCTTTCTCATTAGCCAAACCTCCGCACACTTGCAATACACAAAGAAGGTAACATGAATTCTACGGGAAAAACAACCTCCATGCCAAACACCAATTGGAAGGGTTTGGCTTTGTTCAATCTCTTATATGTTGTCCTATATGCCCAAAGTATAACAAAGACTTTATCATCCTAGTATTTCCTTCCAACATCACAAATATTAGTCAATGTATGTCCCAATATCTTGTTGAAAGCCTTAGCAGTTCCATTTTTTTAAGGGTAATAGGGTGTTTTTTATGGTGTGCCACCATAAATTCTTCCAATAGTATCCTGATGGTCTCATTAAGAAAATGCGTATAAATATCACTTGTCAAACTCAATGAGCATCCATACCTGCTGATAATGTTCTCCCATAGAAACCTTGCTACCATACGCAATCCTTTGTAGGTGCCATCGCCGACCTTCTAAGATAATGTGTATAAGTTATAATATAGTGCGATCTAGTCTCGCATGTGGGTGGGGAAATATGACCCAAAAGTATATTGCCCACTTTTCAAAAGGTTATGCACTAGCAATAGGCCTCAAAGGCATTTCATCTCTATGCCCAGGATTTCCAAGGTGCTGAAAATGGTCACATGCCTTACAATATTCTTTACAATCCTTATATAGTGTTTCCCACCACAAACCAACCAATAAAATCTTACGCACGGTAGCATCTCCTACATAATTTCCACCTGCAATATCACCATGAGATTCCTCCATAATAGCTTCATGCTCATTCTTAAGTACACACCGACACAAAACTTCATCCCGACCTAGTTTGTATAAGTCTCCACTAATCAACATGTAAGGTGCGACACATATGACAAGTTGCTTCTTCTCTATACTCTTCATCCCCTCATGTGCCACACTAGTTCGTAAAAAAGAAAACAATGTCTTAAAATTTAGAGGGCGCATGGTTCAATCGAATATCTGTGCATTTGAAATTGTATCCTCAATGCTTTATGCATCCTCACCTGAGTTAATCCTTGATAAATGATCTATTCTAGAATTTATCTTTCCTAGCTTAACCACTAATGTAAAGTCAAATTACTAAAACAACAGAATCTAATAGCATATGCGCCCTGTAAAATGATCTTGTTCACTAAGTACTTCATTGTCATGTGATCGTATATAATAAAAATGGGTTAGCCCAACAAGTACTATCTAAACTTATGCAACACTTAGATCATGGACAAGCCATCATGCTTTGTAGTTGTATAATTCTATTCGGGATGGGGTCAAATTCTTGCTTGCAAAACAAATAGGATGATTAACAATACCTTCTCTAGGTTGGGTTATCACCACGCTAATGACCATGTCGAGGAGGTGTCCTCATGCACATGAAACGGTTTGGTCCATGAAGGAAAGTGCATAATAGGTATGGTAGTAAGTGTAGTGCCCACTTCCCTATGACACTTATTTGATTTTCATTTTGAGTTATGCAGACTTTTGATATGGACATTACATATACTTATGTTGATTAGCGTGATGTTTTGTGAGTAGATGCATTTGGATTATGATTGGACTTTGCTTTCAGTATGATCTACGCAGACTCGTGGATAGACTATTGGATACTGATATTTTTTTATGATATGGATATATTGCATGTGTTCTAACATTGGATTTCTTCGCCATGATAAGTAGAATGTAGTTGTTGAATTTACATTACTATAATTTTGGATAATGATGAAATGTATAATTAAGTTGTGATTTAGACCTCGAAATAATGGATGATTGAATTACGTATAGATGTTAATAAATTTCATGCATATGGTTATTTTGGATGTTTTGACATGGCTGCAAGGCCGAAGGAGGTATTTTGTATTTTGTAGGAAACACTACATGATCACAACCTAAAGGGGGATTGGGAACCAAACACAACAGGATGTCGGGTGGTTACAACATTTGGTCGTCAAGGCAACTTGTGAATTGTATTGTGTTGTTTTTGTTTTTTTTTATGTTGTTAGGAAAAATTTCCATGTGGGGGGAAATTTTCTAATGTGACCAATGGGTTAAGAATTTTAATTACTTGTTTCAATTTATTTTAGTAGGTGATTTCATTTGTGATGTCTCCTTCTTAAATTACTTTTGCTAAGTATGTTTAGATTAATTTAACATCTTGTTTTAATTTTAAGTTTTAAGGAAGCCTAGTGGGTGTAATTAATTTTGATGGTTGGCTCCTTGAGCCTTGTGTTTTCTTCTTGGATTGAATGCTTGTTTTGAGTGTTGACCACTCCAAGTTCTTTGAATCTCGAATTTGAGATTGAGGACAATTTTGGGGGCTTGTGGGACAAGTTAAACTTGTCCCACACTTCCCAAAACCCCATACCAACCCTATCTATGGGTTGGGAAGCCAAAAAGGGGATTATTTATTATTTTGGGAAGAGAAATGTGACTTTGGAGTGCACTTCTCTTCCATTTGCATTTAATTGTGCCCTTAAGGCACATGGGTAGGGATGGAATGTGGAAAAGAGATGTCATTCAACCCAACCACCCATTTATTATACTTTTGGGGTTGAATTGACTTAGGGAGGTGGTCTTGAGGATGTGTGATGTGGCATCCTACATGGAGCCACATCATCCTCATCCTTTCCTTTTGTCTATTTATTGAAGTTTCCTCTCTTGTTTAGGGGGTTGGAGGTTTTTGTTTAAGAGCTTTTTCTTTTGGAGGAGAAAGAATTTTGGGAGTAAAGGAGCTTGGACTTGCATGCTTTGGATTGTTTTGGAGGAGCTTGGACAAAGCTTCTTGGGTTAGGCTTCTTCAATGGAGAGGTAGGGACCCTTCTCTTTTTGCTTTCTTATTGTTTGTTGTTATTATGCTTAAATTGGTAGAAAATGTATGTTTGTTGTGTTGTGGGAAAAATGGGTAGAATGCTTAAGGTATGGTGTAGGAGAGGTCTATGGGAAAACTCATGAGGGAGGCATAAGAGTAGAATAGGTATTTGTGGAGGGAGTTTGGGAGGGATGCCCATCTTGGGTAAGAATGCTTGCATTCTTACCTTGACTTGAGGGAGCCATAAGAGAAGGGAGGTATAAGAGTTTGGGAGGTATAAGGGGTACTTGAGGGAGGCATAAGAGTCATAGGGGCTTGAGCTTTATTGTGGAGGGTTTGGATGGGCATCTCATTTCAATGGGGAGGCATAAGGAAAACTTTTCCCATAGTTTCCTTCTCTTGTTGGCTTGGATAAAAGCCTTGTTGTGAGAAGATTTGTGTTGTTTGTGTTTCTTTTTTAAAAGTGTTTTGCTTGAATATTGTGAAAGAAATATGTATTGTGGAAGCAAGTGTTGTTGCCTTGAGTTGGAGACCACTCTTTCATTGTGTTGTGTTTGGGGCTCGGGGGTCAATGGAGGAGATTGCTTCTCTTCTCCATTGAGTACTTGGTTGGGAGGAGAGTGTTGCCTCTCCCCCTATCTTGGTTGTGATTTGAGCTACTTGGAACTTAGAGCTTGGATGAAGAATACCTTGGAGCTTGTGAAGACTATTTCCATTCCTTGATATATAATTTTATTGTAAATTTTATGTGAAAAGAAGTTGTATTATCTTTTCCACAACTCAAAAGAAAGGGATATTGTAATCTATATTTGCACCAAAAAGTTACATGGTTGAATGCAAGTTTTACTTGAAAGGTGTTTACTTTATTTTAAGAGTTGTTGTAAGGAAATAAAGAAAAGAAATGTGCAAAAAAAAAGGGGTCTTGTGATAATGTTGTAAATGTACTATTGGAAATGTTGTTGTAAACACTCTCTTGTGAAATGTTGGAAACTTGTATTAAGAAATATTACATTTCATTGTGTTAATTGAATGGCATGTATTGCAAAAGTTAGTTTCCTTCTTGTTGATAGAAAGGAACTTAAAATACAATTACTTTTAATTTGGTCAACAAAGTAGTCTAAACACTAAATTATAGCAAGTAATTCTCATTTGGGACTTATTGCAAGTTATTTCAACATTGTTAAGAGAAATGAAATTTACTTCGCCTTATATACAATAATTATCAAATTGTCAGAGGAGAAAGTGTTAAAGCAAATTTTTAACTTGTCAATATTACTACCTATATTTCATTATTATTTTGATAGTAATAGTAATATTTTAAATAATTTAATAATGAAAATATTTTAATATTAATGAGAAATATTATTATGAAAATATATTAATATTAATATCTTTAATTAATGTTATTAAAAAAATATCATTATCAAACATAGTTATATATATATATATTTATTGAGTACGAAATATATATTTAAAAAAAAAAAAAAAAACAAACCTTAAAAAAAAAAATGGGATCGGGTCAGATTGCTATTGCCGCGGCCACTTAGGTCTGCACATTTTAATGGTTGGGGGAGGGGCGCCACCCTACACCACAACCTTTGTATACTTATACGGGATGGGGGTAGGTGGTGCCCCTCCACCCATTAACAAAAACCTTCACTATATATATTTTTTTTTGATCCGTTTTCAATTAAAATGAAATCGGAGTCCTCAAACGCATAGATGTTTACCTCTAGTTCGACCTTTATTCGGCTGGCACTTTTTACGCTCTCTTCTTCTGGGCCATTCAGTCACTCACACACACACACACACACACATATCCCGCGCATGGGATTCGGATACTCAGTAATGAGTTAAAATATGTGCAAGATCCACACACACAAAATGAACCTGTAAGAATATATATATATATATATATATATATATATATATATATATATATATATATATTCTTCCAATAAAGTCTTAAGCCCGAAATTTGATCAAGTAAAGCTTCCATGACTATAATGGCCTCCATGGTTTGACCTCCTCCTCCCTTCTCCCTTAACCTGCAAGTAAAAAAAAAAAAAAAGAAGCAAAAAGAAATGAGAGATTAGGTTTAAAAAAATAACATATGACAATCTATAAGGATTTCTAGGGTTTCTTTGTCAAACCTAGATCTAAGGGCTAGGAAATATTAGATCCAATGGTGGAGGATGTACCCTACATCACTTAAGTGATGGGGTTTTAGGTGGGAATGAAAAATAGAAATAAAAGGGGTGTGTAATGTTAGATGGGGGAGGGCTAGCAAAAGTTGTGCACACTTGACCCTTTATGAAAGTAACTAATTATTTTATATGTATGACTTTGAGCTAAAGATTTTGGGTCTTGCCTGACTAAATTTTAAAATTAAAATTAAGGGTCTTTAAATAAATTAATTTAATTGGGATTAATGGAGTCATGTTTTGAACAGCTAATGAAGTTTTCCTAATTAAAACCTTAGAACCCTTTAAAAAAAAAATTATTTCATAATTTTTCTCACTAAACCTAGGTTGTTCTTGGACCTCGTGCGAGCGTTTTAGCGGGCGTCATAAGTAAGCCTTTCATTCAATGTTTCAAACATGCCATTTTGTTGCCACTTCACCCCAATGGAACTTTCCCTTACTTTTCAATAATTCTTCCAAGGGCACGTCAATCTTAGCATATCCTTTGATAAACTTCCAATAATAACTGTGTGGCCCAAGAATACACACACCTCACTCTAGTTAGTAGGTTCCTCTAAGCCTAAAATAATAGAAACTTTAAGCAGGATATACCAACAAGCCTTCTTTACAAATAATATTCCCAACAAATTCCTAAAGGGTGTAGTAAAAATGCACTTCTTAATGTTTAAGGATATGCTCAACTACCTGCACCTCTCAAACATAAGTCTTAAATTATCACAATGATATGATATTAGCCCATCAAATGTCCAATCATCCAAGTAAACCTACTGATAACTTATGAATAAAGTCTGGAATGCTTGCAACAACAACGCACTGAAAATACTACAGGTGCATTCTTTAATCCAAAAGGCATAACGTGTATGCAAAACTTCCCCACTCAGTGGTGAAAGTTTTCTTCTCTTGATCCTCTTTAGCTATCCTCACTTGATGATATCTAGAAAATCCATCAATAAAGGAGTATATCTCTCATGCCTACAACCTTCTAGATTCTCTTTAGTAAAAGGTGTGGGAACAAGATCTATTACACATGCAACATTCAAATCCTATAATCCACACAAATTATTATCCTTCCATCTTTATTTATAATTATCACCATAGGGGTAACCCATCGACTCCTTAACGAGCTCAATGATTCCTAGATTTCAACATCTTATCAATTTCCTCCTTTACTCTTGACACATATTATGATTCATCATGTAAGGCTTCTTCCTAACTAGGCACGCACGTTCCTTTAACTTGATCCTCATCTCACCCAAAGAGTGATGTACCCTTTTAATTCATGATAGCCTCTAGGAAATAAGTCCTGGAATTCATGCAGTAGCTCAATTATTTTATCAACCTCAAAGTTAGACCAATAATCTCCGATGATGGCCTCCTTAGGTTCAACATCTGTCCCAATGTTGACCTTCTTTATTTTCATAGGCTCATGATACGTGCATGCCTTCTCATCTACACTTTCTAAGACCTCGTGTACCCTTAGTATGCTCAACATCCATATTCTCCACTTCTTCATCATCAATTACGTAGACCATATTACCTTTTTCTTTTCTAGGTAGGCACGCCAAGATGTTCTGCATTTGTCTCTTCTTCTTCAAGGCGCATGCCTCTAGATTTGACTCACCTAATAATTCTGAATAAGTTCTCAACCTTTTGCAATATCTCCCATAGTCAAGTGCTTTCATAACCTGTAACATCTCATTCATTGGAGGTTTAGTGGAAAAATATTCAAATGTCTGAATCATACATGTAGTCGTCAAGTTCTTGCCAATTCCTGCATTTGTCTATTCAATTCTACATAAACATACCATGCTTGTGTGTAACCTCGCAAGTGAATTAGAACTTATGTACCATAGTTGAAGGTGGTAAGGCCTCCTGCCCCTCTTGTCTAGAGTCTCTCACACTGCTGAACATGATGTGAAGTAGAATCCTTCCCATGGAATTCACATGTCTTGGTAGGTGCATTTTTCTAAAGAAATCTAGCAAAGAAAGTGATTCTCACTTCTTGCCACTCTAAAAGGCCATCTTTGTGTACCATCCACTAGTGCATGACTATCCCACATAGGGTATATACTAACATATTCCTTCTTTCCACTTGGTTTGTCCATTGGGCTTCCATAACATGCGTAAAAATACTTTAGGATTTCCTTCACCAGTGTACCTTGGTACTGGTTACTACCCAAACACCTAACAAAACATGGCTTACTTACACGTAACTACACTCTTTATCTCATGACCAATCATTTCATAAGTCCCATGTGCCCAATTGTCACATGCAATGTTGGTAGTATCACTCATAGACTATGCATCATCCCATTGAATAACTCCTTCCTTTGATGGCTCAAGTACTTCTTAGGATCTCTAATGGTGCGCACATAAATTCTATTCAAATCCTCTTCACTCAAAGGTTCTACATAAGGTGCAGATTTTCCATCATTAAAGGAATGATGACGCACTCTTCCTTGTTCTCAAAACGATATATCCTTTATTAAAGCGCAGATCAACATTATTCACATAACACCAAGGGTGCCCAAGAAATTTTGGAAAACTATATGCCTCTGCAAGTGCCAAGACTTCAAAATCCCTAGTAAACTTGGCCCCTTGTATAGTAATAGTAACATCTTTCAAGACTCCAATGGGTGTGGCCTTAGTCCTGTTTGCCATAAACAACACATTTGAAGATGGTTGTAATGGTGGCCTCCCCATCTGATTCCATGCATCCAAAGTGAGTACATTCACTTTGCACTTGTATCAATCAAAATGTTACTTAAAACCATCCATAAATAACTACATTCGAGTGATATCTTTGTCATAATCAAGACTATGAGGAGGTAAGTTAGCATGTAAAATTTGTCTCTCATGCTCAACTCTAACACATGACATTTTCCCCTTAACCATTCCCCTAATAAAGGAATGATGTTCTCTTATCACAACATCTTACAAACCTCCTTCAAGTCATCAACATATTTCTAAGGAATCTCAACTGTGTTTTCTCGATCTAGCTTCCACAAATGCTCTTTTAAGCATTGTATCTCACCCTACAAATTTCTAATAACTTCCATGGTTTCTTGATAAACTTCCTTTTGATGAGTAGGTTTGGATACTTTGCATGAAATACCTCCTCTTTTGTAATAATAGGCTTCTACTTTGGAACTTCTTGGTGCGTCAACCTCAACGTGTGTAGTTAATAAGATAGGAAACATCTTGGGATTAGGTGCTACTACTTTAGGCAGCCACATATCTCCCACAACGCGTTATATTCTAACCATTCCCACGCCCTTATCATTCTTGTGCTTCTTTCTCAGGTGCTCATACAAGTATGGTCATTCTTCATAATTATGGTGAGGGAATTCACACTTATAATGATAAAATAATGTTGAGGGCATAACATATAATGATGAGGGAACTCACATGTATAACATGTTCCTGAGGGGACCTCACTTCTTCCACCACCGTTTCCTTGAATCCTCCATGGTAGCCTCAACCTCTACCTCTACCATTCCATCAGAGTGCCCTTCATTGTAATTATCATGATGCTCACCTTACTCCTTGGAATTGTTTACAACAATGGTCTAACGCACACACTAGTATCAATGACATCATGAATCGATCAATCAACCTGCAATTTTCTATATCATGAGTGGTAGACCGGAAAATCTTACAGTAACAAGACACATTCTTCCTTATCATGCATTGCAATAGTGGACCTACTTGAATCATGATCCAAGTGATAGATCTCACAAGTCCAACAACATGGCGCACACCGATTTATGAGGGAAATTATCCTTAGTATGTCCTTCTACTTCACAATCTATGCACCAAATACCACTACACGTCTCATGAGCTGAATTAGATGACAAATTCTCCAAGTTACTTTTCCATCACTATAATCTAAGCTTCCAAAAATGGGCTAACTATAGTGTCTACACTCCCAACTCGCCTCGGTATGCGAAGAGCTACCTCAAGCACCTCACATGGGTTTGTATAAGTCTTGTGTGAGAGCACCCTTCTGAAAGGTGTGATCAAACCTCCAATGAACCATTGAGCATGTTAACTTGGGTGGATGTCATAAGACAACTTCGATAATAAAGTTTTAAAGTGGGCATCATACTCTAACACTTTAGCCATGCCCTATTTGATGTCCTTTAGCGCATTGATGCTCTTCTGCTCAAACTCAGGTATGTGAAAATCTATTAAGAAAGCATCACACAGTGTGGTATAGTCCACACAAGTCTGGTTTGGATCATATTTCCTATACCAACTATGCGCACGCCCTTTGAAAAGTAGTAGAAAACTTACTTACCTTATGCTCTGGAGTTGTAATCCCCTTAACACACCATAATATCTCACACATGTGTATGTGCTTAGTTGCATATTCAATTCCTCTGTATTCTGGGAGATGAAGAGACATCTCTAAATAGACTTTTTGGGGTTGGTGACCTATTGCCCACTAGATCCAAAACTTGTATTACCTCACGTGTTTCCTTCGCCCTTAGAACCACAAGATCCATAGATCCAAGCCACATGATCCTCCCGATCCTCCCATCCTATAGCAGTAAATGGATCAAAAGGATGTACTTCCTTGTGTCTCAAAGTTGTACTAAATTAAACTCCCACGATTTGTGAAGAAGTTGTAATACTTCCATATGTGATACCAACATTATGTGCACCCACTTTCTTATGTGTTAATGATGTGTAAAAATATAACTCCAACTAGACCTCCAAATAACATAGATGATGATTACACCACCATAGATGAATAAGCTACTGATTAACTCCTAAACTTGATGGAAAATTAACTCTATTTGTCACTACTCTACTACCCACACTAGCTTTTACTAATAAGTATGTCGTAGAAATTGAAAACCAAGTGCAAGGGATCAGGTTTCGGGAGGGATCAAATGCACGCCCGTGGTCCTTACATTTCTTTGGTGCACTCTCATCTGAGGTCGAAGAGGGTTCTCTACCATGCTTACCCAAATGGGGGAGTTCTAGATGCTTGACTCCACATCCTCTACGTGAGCTCCAAATCCTTCGTGAGCCATATCTCTCCACAACACCATTCATTCTACAACTTCACATGCTTCTCCAAATCCCTCTCATTGCCTCATTAAACTTTAAGCCACCATTTCTTCTCTCTACCTTTCTATTTCCAGGTCTGTCATCTTTCACCACACCTGCTCCTTCCCCATGCGTGGTGGGGTTTAGCTAGCCATAGGATGTTATTCCAAATCCAAGGTCATGATCAAGATCTTAATCGTTAAAGGGATAACACACAAATAAGATCCTTTGGGTTCATGCAAGAACTGGAACTCAACAACCTCTGGACATGAATAAGTAGAAACTACATGTACTCCAAAATGTAGTTATTCAAAACACCACTCCACCAATGATCTACATCACGTGTCCAAGTCAGATCAACATCATGCAGAGCCTGGAATTCTTCCTATGTCTAAATAAGTGTTCTAAACCTCCAATTTATCTTCGATGCATAAGCTACCAGCCACTCGTACAACTCTATGGGAAATAGGAAAAAATGTCTCATAGAGCTCATGATACAAATTCTGTTCAACCCACGTGTGTGCATCAAATTTAGGTCCAGTGTTAAATCTGTGAGCATACTCTTCCTCTAAATTGTCTAACCAATCCTTCAATGCTAGCCAAAGTTCAACTGTAACGTCTTCATCATGCAAAATCCTGAAAAACAACTAGAAAAGAGGTCCCACAATGGAAACCAAAATGTAGTCTTATTATTATACCAAATTGCCCAAGGCATGCTGGCACATCACCTAGGAAAACTTGAGCACTCACATTGAAGTGTGCAAGGGTACCAGGTCCCTCTTTTATGGCAAGCTTGTTCAAGGAGTTAGCATGATCATACAAATATTCTAGATCCATAATATTCATCAAGAATAAAGCATAACATGAACTAGATCTAGATTTTAACCATATGAAAGATTAACTCATACAAGAATCAAGATTAAATTTACCATGCAAGAACCAGTCACAAATATGTCTACAAGCAATATCCAACCACAAATATCCATTATATTAATTGTTATAAAACATAGAAGCTTAATACATACATAATAATGTCACCATAAGTCATGTGCTCACATAAACCAACAACATAACTCTAACAAAACATGGATCATCCTCCTAAACCGTGCAAATCAATACACATATATATAGGGGTGGAGAATTTCCCTTCACCACCTATGTATCCTCAAAATAGGATGCATGCTAAGAATATCCATGTGCCACTACAAGATAATTACAAAAGCATGTAAGCTTTCCTAATAATAGATTTTCTTTAGTTAAATCCTAGTTCATATCCTATTATTAGCCTTAGAACTATACACATCGCTTGGTCTTATTTCACATGAGATCTATACCAAAATATAATTTTCTTGAACTGCAAGTCTTCTTGTTTTAATCTTATCTTTAAAACCTTGTTTGGCCGCTACTCCAAGTCTATATTTAGCTTTTCGTTCCAAAATGGCTAAGTGTTTGGTCTGTCCATTCTTCCTCCTATGTGCATTCCTATCCAACTTCCGTGCACAAACCTGTTCTCCTTGTGCATGCGTCCTTATACACTTTTCTTTTGTAATTCCTCTTATGTGCACTAACCTCTGTTTTTTGGGGACTTAGTAATTTTCCATGCTCAACACTAGCTGATTTGCATTCCTAAAAAAGTAGTCTTTATAGATTGAGTAAGTTCATTCACTTATCCAACATTTCATGACTTATAAGGAACATTTATAGAAATCTATAGGTCTTGGGAAAATCACTATGTCCATGACATGCTTCACTTCAAGTGCATAAAGCTTAGATATGCTTGATTTTAGAGATTGTTATCTCTACTTTTAAGACACCAAAAACCAGTCTTAGCTTGGATGGATTCAACCAATCCAAAATTTACCTTCATGGAAATAAATGCATGGAACACTTCATAGGGGACCTAGACTCCATATAAAAACATTCACATGCATGATTTATGAGGATAAAATCACATTTAATCTCTTTTTCTCTAACCTTCTTGACATGACAACTAGGAATGATTTGGTCATTTGAGATAGTACCTTACAAAATTTCATCATATCAAGGTATGTGATTTAAAAAGTCACATTGTACCTCTATCAACCTTCCATGTTCATATTGGGCCTCCACTGCAAGCATTCACATAAGGTCTCTCTCAAACACCATGACTAGTTTTGATTCTTTACTCCTTTAGTGGTACACAAACTATATTGAGATGGTTCATCAAAGTTTTGCACTATACTTACATGTATCTTTTCATGAGAAGTTGGGAACTTCCCAATATTTCTCCAACACCAATATTTTCATCATGAGACACTCTTTACATGAGTGTATAAGAAATTTATTTCAAAACAAATGTATTTGAGCATCTTACCATTGACCGAAACAACAAAATACCACCAAACTGAAGCAAAAGGAGTCCTCTACATGCATAAAAAATCAAATTATATTGCCAAGTTCATTTCATGACCAAAAATTTGAATTTTTTTCCATCGCTTTAAAGGGAGGGTTTTGTTAGGGTTTGAAACCTACTTAGATTCTCAACATTCGTTCATAAAGCATAGAACATCATTTTAACTCATTCCACTTGAAAAATTCTCTAGACTCAATACCCTAACATTAGTTATAAGCTTAGGCCACCATGCGAATATTTGATGTGTTAATTAGCTCATGAAATCCAACCCTCAAGTGGAAAATGCCATTTAGGAACTCGATAGAACTCAAACTCAAATTTCTTACTTTTCCTTTTGACTTGTGACTTGAAATTTCATCCACAATGTTGTATGAACCCTCTTCACATGTCCCGATGCTTGTTTAGATATGTTCTTATCGAAAGTCATCATCAATCTAGGTTTTCACATGCTTACCTTGCTTGTTCTCAAGAATAAGCCTCGAATGACCTTAACCATGCCTCTAATGCTAAATATTGACCCATTCCACCTTCCAAATGATATCTACAATGTCAAACAAATCTCCTAATGTTTTTAATACCATTTTATAGCTAACTTACCTTGCTCCATATTTCAAGCCATACCTACAGTAGGTCTTGGAAATAGGCCTAGTTGTGTTAGTTTCACTTCACGGTCCATGAAATTTCCTTGCATTCATCATGTACCTACCTTAACATGCCTTCTTCATGCTTTCCATGCATTTACCATGCTAATCTAGCTATCTCATGTCTTCATTCCAACATTCTAGGTCATCCTGCTTGGTAGGCCTAAGGATTAGGCTGCTTTAATTGAGCTAGTCACACCAATTCCACTCATGCACCCTTATATTCATCATTTTGACTATATTTCCTCATCATACATCTGCTATACCATCTAAGATATCATCTTGACATGTTATCACATCACCATCCTTCTTGTACAAGCCATTATCTCCTTAAGAAGTCAAGTCTCAATCAGGTGCTCTCATACCATGCCTTGTCCTACCTTGTCACACTCACTCCAAGCTTCCTCTTTCTCTTCTTCATCTCAATTTTTCATTAATGACCTTTTTACATCAATGAAAACTTAGAACTCACATGCCAACACCTATGGTATCTAAATTATTCCCAAGTCTAATCTAACTAATGGATGTTACTCAAAAGAAAACCAAAAGGGAGATATGGCGAGAGATAAAAGAAAATTTTGCAGAGATCAAATTTCATGAGATTAACATTATATAAATTGAATATTGTATGCTTTAAAATAACCAGGGAACAATCAATTTAGTTTATACACTAATTGACATGCTACTTCCGATGTAGTGATTCAAAGGACATTATAATTGTGATTTGATTGATTGGCCACACATTGAACAAACTATCTAGATTGTCAAATGCACATCCATTTAATCTGTCAAATTACAACTACTACCACAATTTCATTAAACTTGTATAAAAAAAATTTAAAGATAAAAAATAAAAGCATATAAATGATTTTAATGTCAATAATAGTTGTATAGTGTGTGTGAGATAAATATTATTTCCTTTTAATTTAAATGTTGTATTTAATTAATTTGTAAGATTGGTATTCCATGATGTGTTATCTAAATGATTTTAGTTTTTATTAGTCTATTTAAACTTTTTGTATAATGAGGGGTCATTTTTGGACCTTGTATAATCCTTATAATGTCACTCTCTATACTTCCTCACCAAATTTGTATCTAAAGTAATCCTAAGTCCAATCTAACTAATGAATGTTACTTAAAATGAAACCAAAGGGGAGATAGAAGCGAGAAAGAAAATAAAATTCTACATAGACCAGACTTCATGAGATTAAGATTATAGGAATTGAATATTGTATGCTTTAAAATAACAAGGAACACTCAATTTAGTTCACACACAAACTAACATCTTACTAATGCGAGAGATTTAAAGGACATGTTAGAACCTGTGATTCGCAATAGATTAGCCATACATTGAAAAAATTATCTAGATTGTCAAATGCACATCTATTTAATATGTCAAATTACAATTACTACCACATTTTCATTAAACTTGCATAAAAAAATTTAAAGATCACAAATAAAAGCATAGAAATGATTCTAATGTCAATAATAGTTGTATAATGTGCGTATATAAATATTATTTCCTTTTAGTTTAAATGTTGTATTTAATTAATTTGCAAGATTGGTATTCCATGATGTGGTATTTAAATGATTTTTTTATTAGTTGGAGTAATAGATAGTTTATTTGAAAAATTTGTATTCATGGAATTAAGAGAAATGGGTCAAATTTGATTAAACCTTGTGTTATTTGTATTACCGCTTTATGAAAACTATCCTTAGTAATATTATCACCATTATTATTATTAATTATTTTGACAAAGGGAACAAGACAAGTTGCACAATGGAAATTAAAGAGAATTTAAAAAATCAAAATTTAACTCTTGTTTTGTTATCACGACACCTAGTTCATTTTTGTTATAAATGTTTTTAACGATTATTATTATGTGAACATAAAAATAATTAGGTGTTGATCTCTTTCATGAGTTCGTCACCCTTGATTGTGTGAATATTACGGAATCCCTCATTTAGACTCATACCTACCAAACATTATTTCTTTGTTAGTAGAGTCCCATATTTTAGATCTAGATGACACTGATTGAGGACACTTTGCTCTCTGAAGTACAAGACTTTCCTCCATCACTTAATGTTTCATCGAGTTCAAAGTTTCTTCCTTGAGCGCTTATTGTGATCCTCTATAATAGGGTTCTCATGTCTATAAGATCCACATAATTGGGATGCTTTCTTATTAGAAATTTCATATCTATTTTTAGATACACTTTTAAGATCTTAATGACATTATTTTGGATCTTTGAGCTCTCTTTGATGTCAACTCTGATAGAATTACTTCTTATACTTATCTGATTGTATTTTCTCTGATACCACATGCTTATGTGGTGACAAAATCTTCCTTTCTTGAATCCTATGATTCACCTCCATCATCATTCATACTAATACATTACTGCGGGAGTGCCTCATTCTTTGTTCAATTTTCATATTGATATTGGGATCCACTATGAGTCCTATTTGGTACCTAATTTGATTCATCAACACTTTTCACAATTAAAAAATGTTTTTGTTGAGAACCATCTAGAGATATTCTTCTTTTCATATACATTCAATTAACAATATTTCGGTCTGACATCATACATTCCTTATTAGGATATAATCTTCACCGATTCCTTTTTGACAATAGACTTCTTCATCTCTTTGGGAGTTCATGAGGATTCATCTTACGGGGGGTGGCTAGTCCTCTCTTCTTCTCTTATTTCTCTCTCTCTCTCTCTATATATATATATATTTATATTGGGCTTCGTTATGTTATTATAGGAGGCTTATCCATTGAGAGATATTTTCTATGCATTTCTCTGTCTATCGTTAGGGGAGGATTTTTTCCTCAAGTTTTCTCATTTTCTCTACTTTATGAGGATTTTCTTTGTACTTGGGTACCTCATCAGGATTTTTTTGCAACCCATTTATTTAACACATGTAAGATACACTTAAAGGGGGTGTTAGTGTAGGTTTTTAATTCCATTGAATTATTTTTTACACATGTATTTATCTTTCTTAGGTGTTGATGAGATAAATGGGAGTTACCCTCCCTCACCTTTTTAGGTGTTGGTTACACTTCCCACTTCCTATTTATAGACATCTTATAAAAATATTTTTAATGCATTGAATATACAAGATATATTTTGGCTCATGTTTGGTTCCTCTCTCTCACAACATTACTCTCTTTGTGTGTTCGTATTTTATCAGTGCTCAATCTTGGTCCACAATCTCACTACTTTCTTATACCATTAATTTATCACACTCAATGCTTGTTTACACCCTTTATTTCTTCATGACATTTCTTGATCATACTACTATGTGCTCTTAAGTGTTATATTCACTAAGTACTGATTTGGATACTATATATACTTGTATATTAGATGCTATGAATGTTGTGTGAAATTGATTGAATTTAATGTTCCACACTCTTATGTGTTATATTCCTTGACTAATGTATGAAATTGATTAACTTATTGCTTCATGCTCTTGTGTATTGTATTCCATGATTGTATGTGACACTAATTGACTATGGCTGCTTTTATTGCTTTGTGAACTTGTGTGATTAATACAAAATATTGTTCCCCTTGATTACTTTAGACACTTATTTGATTTATAATATTATCTTATTTGATTTCTACATGTACTCGTATGTAATCCACTCCATTTTATTTATTCTTGTATGCTAAATACCATATTTTATTTGTACACTTGTGTGCTCTATACTTGTGTTTTCTTGGTACAATTGTATCCTCTATGATTTGTTTGATCAAATGATATGGAGGTATATGTATGATTTCCATTTATTTCTTACTTTATTCTCATTATTGAATTATGGGCATATCACACGTCTTAATTCATACGATACACCACTTGATATATCACGAGAGTAAGAAAAACATCCTATGAAATACTAATTACTCTATATTTGATAAGATCAAACATCCTATGATATATTACTTACTTGGTTGAGTTATTGCCATTAAATACACATTGTTACAGGATACATACTTTATGTCATACTTAGTTTAATTCATAATCAACATGTTCAAAATATAGAACACATGTTTAGACATCTACCACCATCTCCAAGTTGACATAATGCAATTTTCAATTCACTAGGATGAATTCGACCATGATAGATAAATCCATTTGGGTGAATTTTTGTGAAGTAAATGAATTTTTCCTCCCAATATACAATGGCCACTTTTTGAATTCTCAAGTTACCCCAATCTACCTAGTGTCACTTAAGAGGAATACCTTTTGAAACAGTCACCTATAAAATTGTATTCATGACCTATTCAAAGGGTCTATAATCTAACATCTACCTAGGAGATTGTAACAAAACACCCAATTGCTAAATAAATCTCTCAAGAATATCAGATAGATCTAACTTTTCACACATCCTACCCACGAATTCCATATGAAAATTTTCAAAGCTACATCTCACTAGAGATCATTGCCAAGTTCAAAAGTCTTATTGGGATATTTATTTCTAAAACACATTTGCAATATGTATCTTGCACACATACAACATGTGGACAAGCTGTAAGGTTTTGATGCCCATTTATAATGCTGTATGTAGGAATTATGAGGGAAACTCAACCCAATCAGACTACCACTTTTATGTCCCCAAGTAAATAAGAAGAAGGATCCTAATCTCTGCATAATTACAATAATAGAATTTCAATCTAATAAAGAAAAGCTAGAGACATAAAAAAGTGCTAGAGGAGAGATCAACCAAAACATAGAGGATAAAACCTTACATCGTGTAAAAATTCATGTGACAAAATTTATCTTTAACAAATTATTAGTCCACACACATCCTTCTAGATTCAAACTTCTATATTTTTATGACAATTCAACTATAATCTACACATCCTTCTTACACAATCTCGACCAATGCCACTCTTTCTAAGTCTTAAATTGGTACAATATCGTATAACCCTAACTTTTACTTAATTTATCTAGCTCACCCATGATTTTTTAATTGTTGCGATAATTTGAACATGGTTTAGGCTCTGCATGTTTAATATATTTAATGTATTTCTAATTTTAAATTTCACCTTTACATAAATTAATATGTCTTAATTAGAATAAAACGTAAATTTTGTATTATAACAATGTGTTGTGGATGTGAATCAATGAAAGCATATATGAAAAAGTGCTCATCGAGAGACTAATCACTATGGTTATCATGGTCATAGAATATAATATTAGGTTGTTGTCCTCTTACATTATGTAGTGTACCAACGAGTCCATAAATATGGTAATCAACATTAGATCTAGAAGTGTATGAGATGTCATGTGTACGTAATAACTCTTTTTAATTTCTTGTGTATAATGATTAGGGAGAAGATCTCTAAACATCTTAGATATTGATTAGGTTGTGAAATTGATTCATAAATTGGTGTGCTCATACCATATACCCCTGATGGTGTTATTATCAATGAGATCTTTGACATTATGTCTTAGACCACAAAATTGGTTGGTCGAATGTCCTTCACATCTATTATACTTACAATAAAATTTTGCATCATAGTTCTTAGATAATGGTCTAGATGCATCACTCTCCATAGGTAGAGGTAAAGAAATGTGTGTACTCAAATAGTTCTTGATGTTAGAACTATAATATTAAGTGAATCATAATATTTAGTTTATAGTTAAATAATATAGAATAACTTATATTCTCATTATTTAAATATAAAGCTGTATATTAATGCGGTTAGTTATTTATTAACTAATATTAGTCGGGGGGTGTGCCTCGTCACTTAAGAAGGTCATAACACTTTGGGTTATTTAAATATGACTATAGGTCATATTCATAATTATCGTGGTGATTTTGGTAAATACATAGAGTAGAAGTGAGGATGAAGTTCTACTAGACTAGATGTAAAAAGTTTCTCATATAATGGAAATTATTCTACCGTGGTTTTCACCCCATTGGGGTTTTCCACCTTAAATCTTATGTTATTGTGTTATTTACTTTTATGTGCATTCATTCATTTATTTATATGAATTCATTAATGTTTATTAAATAACTTTAATATATGTTTCATCCCTCGTCTTGTCATGGTACTAGAGCGGGATTAAATAATTTAATTTAATTCTAATGTTGTAGTAGTTGGGAAGTGAAAGAAATGATAACTTGAGATCATACCAAGCCAAGAACACAGATGCTAATTAAACACCATGATCTATAAGATGAAAGTAATTCACGAATAGCTTTACATAAAACCTTTGCAAACAAATGAGCAAAAATGTCATATATTATTATGGAACTCAATGCGATACATTGAGAATGGGCCTTGTTTAAATAGGCAAGGAATACAATCTAAGAACCGGTCGAGGTCGTAGATCAAGCCATAAATCAAGGAAATAACTAGTCATCAAAAAACTAGTCAAGACCATAAATTTAGGAGAGAACTAGACATCAGGACCTAGTTAATACCATAGATCAAGGAAAGAACTATACCTAACAACTAGATAATATCTCCTAATATCTAAATAAGATAAAAGAAATATCCACACACATAAGTGGGTGAGGATAAATACAATAAAGGTAAATAAAGTACTTAGGTGAACATGAGCTAAGGTAAATACCTACTCTAACACCCCCCTCAAGTGAAACTAGGGGCCAAAATAGAAGTGGCATGTCCATAGTATGAGTCCCGACAACTAGGCCTGATGAGGTACTCATGTACAATATATGGGAAAAAGGGACACCACAAGGTACCCAAAACCAGTAACAACAAAGTAAAGAGAGTAAAGACCCGATCAAGGCATCCCAAGAAGCCCGGCTCAAAAAAATCGTACAATTTTGAAGAAGTTTGGTGTGCTTTGTGGTGCTGAATCCTTTGCTTGATCATAGAACTCAAAAACAACTAACACTTTGGGCTTCATTAGAATAGCTCCATACAAGGAGATTTGTCAGCGGAGTGATGTCGAAAGTGCAAAAAAATACCAAACATAATTCGATCAACTACTACAAATAGGTGTGCCATGATCTAAGAACAATAACCAAAGAAACAAGGCAAGGACACAAACTCTAGAGTGTCACGATCGAGAAAAGCCAAGGTAACAAGGCAAGGACATGAAACTTGAAGAAGCGGGATCACCACCACACCCTCCCATCTCTTTGAATGGGTGGAGTGATCTACAAATCTGTATGAGTTGCCCAAAATCAACTACTCGAAACGACAAAATAACTTTGGACTTCACTAGAATAGATCCCCACAAGAGATATGCCGACATGCCAAAAGTGTCAAAAATATGATACAAAATCTCTCAACAAACAAGAGAGATAGACTACACCTACTAAATAAAAATGCTCAAAACAAGAAGCATAACAATGCGGAAGGTATAGAAAGTGGAGCAAGAAGCCGAATGGTGGAGGAGCACACACTGTAGAGTCCTCTCAATGAATGCCTATGTCACCTCCACAGTGATCAAATATTCACCCCAAATCAACACGGATGGATGAAGAAGACGCTGCATATGACTTGGTGCAAAATGCACAATGGGTGCATGCAAAAGAACATCATAATGTGTGTTAGGTTGATCATATCGACAAGCTGAAATCTCGGGTTTCTCAAGCCTAGAAGATGTAGAACTCATGTGTTGCTTAGGATCCTCGGAAAGAGTCGAGCAAACAAAAAAGGAGCTCTATCAATGTGTGATCCCAATGAAGTATCTACTTGAAAACCAATGTCTGATTGAGAATTCCACTTAACATGTGGAATAGAGGAAATAATACCTGTGAATGTCTACCAATGACTCTGCTAGTGAGACCCATAGAGCGGAGCATGCACGAGAACTAAATGCGTAGTATGCTTCTCGAAAAAAAGCCATGTAAGTGAAAGCGAAATAGGATACACAACATGTGATATTGTAATAGGCACGGATGTGTGGAAGAGCATGCAATAACAAGCTTCATAGGTTTATGAGCATCAAGAGTAGGAAGGACTCAAACATTGACGGATCAATGTTGGTGGGTTCGAGGAGCAATAGGTGCAAGTGGACTAGGAGCATGGTTGTGGTTGTCCATGATATGATGGTGATCTTTGTAGGCTAGCAAGTTTGTTCTGCAGGAAGTGTATTATTGTATTCTTATCGTGAATGAGTGATTGTAGAAGAGAATTTCATTTCTTGAGCGATCTATTTTCTTCCACAAATTTTACAATATCCTCTTGAAGTCCACATACTTAAGAGAAAAGCATATCATTCTCATAATCCATGATAGGTACAAACTGCAACTCCTAAAAATTTAGGACGTCGGGCTTAGCCGAAATTGCATCCACAATTGATTACAACACTCCTCCATATTTGGCACTTTATAATTATAGTGCAAGT
Organism: Taxus wallichiana var. yunnanensis; assembly: GCA_018340775.1. Taxonomy (NCBI): domain Eukaryota; kingdom Viridiplantae; phylum Streptophyta; class Pinopsida; order Cupressales; family Taxaceae; genus Taxus; species Taxus wallichiana. The sequence continues at coordinate 159,093,143 of CM031238.1, read as the reverse complement.
CTCAAAATAAATAACTCCAATGGAAAGAGCATGAAAAAAAAACTTTTGCAAAAAATGACACTCAAAACCGAGTTACCGATCAAAAGTTACAAGCTATTTACTATTTTGCTCTGTTATTTATTGTAGTTGCCACTAAAACAAAATAAATTGTTGTTGCTTTCACAAGATAAATAAAATTAAAGGGGGCTGAAGCTAAGCACTTACTAGTAGGAATCACAAGCTTTAAGCCCTCATACGACCATACCATATGACCAAGGGCTAAGGATTTTAATGGGCGTAAAAACCACAAAAATGACTGCCTCCAGAATTGGTCGAGTTTATAGTCAATCTTAGGGTTTTCATGCCTTCCGAGATCCAATGGAAACCTCTATTTTGCATAAAAATGCACGCAACAACAAAATATGAACAAATCCCAAATATATGAATACACAAATAATTTATTTGCAAAATAAAACTTACAGATGGATGTCAACAACAATCTCTAGCTCTAATACCATGAAATGAATGATAACCAGATTGGACCAAGCCAAGAACACAGATGCTAATTAAACACCATGATCTATAAGATGAAATCAATTCGCGAGAATAGCTTTACATAAAACCTTTGCAAACAAATGAACAACAATGTCATATATTATTATGGAACTCAATGCACGATACATTGAGAATGGGCATTGCTTAAATAGGCAAGGAATAACAATCTAAGAACCGATCAATTAAGGTCGTAGATCAAGCCATAAATCAAGGAAATAACTAGTCATCAAAGAACTAATCAAGACCATAAATTTAGGAGAGAACTAGACATCAAGGATCTAGTCAATACCATAGATCAAGGAAAGAACTATACCTAACAACTAGATAATATCTCCTAATATCTAAATAAGATAAAAGAAATATCTGTAGACACCAAATTTGTGTCTTACGACCCCTTGTGACCCGCATCTCATTTCACAACCTAACCCCATCACCTAAACCTTGCACAATTATTTATTAATTACCTTATAATTAATAAATCCACATCACCTTACACCGCCACCTCATTTTACCACCTCATCATGACCTAGCCCTAATCCTAAACTAACCTAATTAAAACCTAAAACTTGGTCTACACCTACACCCATGACTAAGGACCCCTTTCTCGCACCTAAAACCGACCTTCTAGTCACTTGACCAAGCCCACAACTAATCTCTCGGGAGAAAAGCAGGGAAGGTGGGCTGTTTTACTAAAAATAGCCTACTTTTTCCTTACCGATGCCGGTTCCTACTCGACCGCCGTCGGTTACGTAACCGCCATCGGTTCCCTGTAAATGGCCTCCCCAAACCAAAAACAAAGGATCGGAATTTCATTTTTGATCAAGGTGGAAGGATTTTGAATCAATAGAGATCATTGGGAGCGATTAACAGAGTCCAGATCTTCACTTGACCGAGCAGAGACAAGTGAAGAAACCAGAAGCGTTTGCAGCAAAGGAGATCAACTTGCATCTTCGTCAAAACCAGTAAGTCACATCTTGCATGTCTTCTGTTATAACATTTCTTATGCCTTTTGAATCACAGTCCTCATAAATCAATTTCTGAATCCACTACCAACGTGCTTATTTCATCTAACCATCATTCATCTACCTCTCATCACCTCATTTCCTAATATCACCCATTTACAGCCTTACAAATAACACAACTACCAAATAACACCACCACCCCACAAAACAACTAACCTTCAGATCCTAGACTCTACCGATATCGGTCATCAGTAACCGCCATCGGTTATCAGTAACCGGCATCGGTTATACTGACTATAACCAATAACCAAACCTTTCCCTACCCGGTCAACAAAGCAATTTAATTGATATCTTATAGTCTTTTGTGTTAATTCATATTAGTAGGGGAACTGACCACCTTCGAAAGGAAGTTTTATATTTCCTGGGCCCAAGGCAGTTTCCTCATTTATTGTCTAATTAAAATCTTGTGGTCTTGTGTTCTTATTTGCAGGTAGTCCTTCCAAGACAAAAAGGAGTTCTTCGCAGTCAACCTGATCTTTCTCTACGGTACGCGCACATCATCTCGACATTCTACAGGTATTCCTCCTAGCCCCAACCCTTATCTGTTTCTAAAAGGAACGAAACATTCCGAGTGAAACATTTTGGCATGCCCGGTGGGACCCATTTTGGGTTTCTGTTTCTCTTGCTTATTTTCATTTTAGGAAGCATACTTGCTTGTTCATTTTTGCTTTTGTTATATATTTCAGAAAGAATTTGTCTTGCTTTCCTAGTTTCGCATTAGTGAAAGTCATCTCTCTTGCTTCATCGAACATAATTTTCAATTTGGGTTTAAAACACGTGCATTGCATTCCTGCTTGTTGTTTTTCAATTCTAGTGAACGTAGATTAAGTAACAGGTCATACACGTGGGGGTGATATCCACGGTATTGACAGGAAATTAATCTTACATTCACTGCACAACACATACCGAATCACTTCACAATTAACACAACAGCTCAAACATCCCCCTTTTCCGCGGTATTCCTCCGCCCGATTGAGGTAACCTTATAAGCCAAAACAACTTGACATTTCCCCTAAGTCTCTTGTTTAGGATTCTGACATCATTCTACGTCTAAAGGCATAAGCCCACGATAATTAAAATTAACCCTAGGGTTAATCTCTGGATTTGTGTGTGCATCTTGCTTGTTTTTAGTTCTGTTTTCTTTCTCATACTCTATCTTCTGTGATCAATAATTGGACAAGTATACTAAACGTTGTTAAAAATCAAATTAGCAGCCTTTTTATATCTTGTTAGCCCAGACTTCTTACACCGACATCGGTTACCTGACCGACGTCATTTTATAGTATAACCGACATCGGTTACTAGGCCGTATCGGTTCTTAGACCGATATCGATCGCATCGTCTTTTCCAATTCTCGACAAACCAAAGAACCTACCAATTTTACTACGAGTTTGTTTCTACTTCCGACAGATTGAAACCCTACTGTGAACTCCTGTCCATGGTTGTTATCACTCGAAAGCAAGCCACCGCCATGGTTTCACATGCTTGCTCTGTTTCTTTGCCTGAATCACCCCCTTCACATTCTGTGGGGAATCCTACGGATACCAGCGAGGTTCCTAAAATTCCTGTGGGAGATAAGGACTTTGCCAAATTTCTGGATGCTAATCCTAGTGCTGTACAATACTATTTGTCTCATGCCTCGACCGCACGCTTTGATGGTCAGCTCCTTGTTGGCATGCCTATTAGTATAGCTGCTCATTTAGCGCCCACTCCGCCTGATAACACCGCCTTGCTTCCTGCACCTTTAGCCCCATCTCCCAATCCGACAGCTTCAGAAATTCATACGACTCAGATTGGCTTTCCTTTGGCTAATCTTGGACCCCACATATCATTACCACCGACTGCCCCTACCTCATCTCTCTTGCAGACCACTCCATTCATGACTTGCTCTCTGCCACCTATCCACACGAGCTTTCCTTCTCAAGCTCCGCCTACCTTTTCATTCCCATACACGTATCCAGTGACCTCAACATCCTATATGGGACATCCCTATTCGGTTGCCTCAACATATTCATCCTCCACACCTTATCAACACTTAACCCCACCAGTGTCTAGCGGTGGTCCTTGGCCCAATTTGCCTCCGTTTACCACAACCACACCATCATCTCATCCAACTACTGATCTAATTAAACAAATGATGGACAAAATGCAAAACCTGGAGGCTTCTGTTTCAGGAAGTCGTAGCGCCTTGACATACGAGCAAGTTTTTCGGGAGCCTATTCACCCTTCTGTTCCCCTTCACTCATATCCTCCTCAATGGGAATTGCTGAAATTTACTCGTTTTAATAGTAAAGAGGATCCTCAACAACACTTGCGATCATTTAGACATGCTTGTTATTTGATTGCCCATGATGATGCCTTGTTACTCCGCACATTTCCCATGTCCTTATCAGGACCCGCCTTGGAGTGGTACGTTGCTTTAACCCAAAGACTCAATCTTCTCTTTAACCAACTAGCCCAATCTTTCTTGGATCACTTCTCCATTAACATTGCTAAGAAAGTATCCATCACCGACCTTTATGCCATTCGACAATTCAAAGATGAATCTATCGCAGATTTCGTTGGACGATGGCGTGGCCTTATCAACCAACTTACATATGCCTTGCCTCAGATTGAACTTATCGAACTTTTCACGCGGGCATGTGCTAAGCACATTTCTCCTACTCTTCAAATTCAAACTTTCCGCACATTTGATGAGGCCTTTACCATGGCTCGGAAACTAGAAATTCGAGCCTTAGAAGAAGAGAAATTGCGGTTGCGCAACAAAAACCCCAATTTCCGAACTCCTGATTCTACCAATAAACCAAATACCACCACTCCTCACGCGTCCACTTCTTCTAAATCAAAAGGAGCTGTCCACGCGGTGATGGTCAAATCTCAAGCGCCGTCCAATACTCCACCAAAAACCACCTATAAGTACAAAGCCGAGCCCATCAATTACACTCCCTTAGGAGAAACCTATGGCGTCATCTTGGAAAAATTGCTCAAAGCCGGAGCTATCACTTTGCCTCCTGTTAAACCTCACTCTGGGTTTGACTCCACTCGCGCTTATACCTTCACAGTACAAAGAAAATGACTTGTAACTTTCACCCGTAAAAGGACATAGTCATGAAAACCGCAAGATGTTGAAAAACATAGTGCAGAAATGGTCGACGCAGGGATATAACCTCGATAATCCTAATGCCCCCGCCAACCGAAATTTGAAAATCTTCAACAAACCATTCTGAATCACTCTCCCAACAAGAACACAAACCAGATATCTTAGCCGAGGAGAGTGTTCATGAGATCCATGCAGTCTTCGATACCCAGCCAAAAGCCTCTATCGAGAAAATTTTGAATCAAGCCTCTTCACTAACACAGGAGCCCGAACCTCCTTTACCACCATCAAGCCAAAGCGAAATCATTCCTTTCCCCATAAAGGAGTTAACTACCTGACTTCTCTTCCCATCAATGAGTCTTCTTATACCACATCCCTACAAGACTGCGAGCGGATGTTATCTAATCTATCTATTTCCCAAACTTCTCCTTCTACCGCTCTTGCTGCACAAGAGGAAGGTACGCCACTCCTTTTGACATCCTTAGACGAGAAATCTCTTGCACCGACATCACCAAATTCTTTAACCATGACGGATCCTCTCGAACATGCCCTCTTACCTATTAGTTCTTCATCGCCTAAATCTTTTCAACGACCGGTTGACCTCTTGACATCTATTGATACAGTGCCTCATTTACCCCCTGTATCACACCCACAGTGGACCGGAATCACAACCCACCTTTCTTCCGTACAAAATTTACAATTCAAACCTGAAGACTGTCATTCTCCAGAAGATAGACGAATCCTATGGGAACGTTTGAGTACTCCCTATTCTACTCAAATGCAGATGACCGATCCCGATACCTCTACCATATACCCGAAGTGTTTACAGAAACTCAAAATGCCTATGTCCTCACTCTCACCCCCCGTATCTATACTCAATATCCCATCCACCTCTATCAACCTAACCAAATCTTCCCCTACACTTGGGACCTCGCCAATACCCAGTCTAACACACCCGCCTAAGCGACTAGATTTGTCCAAGAATAAAGCCGCCCGCCACCTAGGAGACACACTCAACCCGTGCCTCTATCACAACCATCATCGTCATACCTACCTTCCATATTGGGACCTCATCCTTCCACCTTGCACCAATATATCATACCTCCTGCGTTTTCTTCAAAACGACCTACGCCTTCTGCACCCATACAGGGATCAAAGGGTATATCAACATTATCACCCCACGCATCCGGTCCACCAATCAACCCTAAACAAACTCCATCATCAAAGGATTTATTCTCTGCTACTCCCCTTTCTCCGTGGTTGTGTCCCACTACCACGTCATCTGTAGCTTTATCATCTAACCAGCTGAATGTAGCTTCTGCGCCAAAGAAACCACGTTTAGTGAAAAACACGTGTCAACACCCCTCGGCTAAACCACCACCCATACGAACCAACCACGCCCAAACATTACCAAAACCCGCGCAACCAATACCCTCATCCTCCTCCGACTTTGACCCACTCAAAGGATCTTACGCCAAAATCCTTGCTATGTTGGTAGAGAATACGACTATTTCCCTACCCCCACTTAGACCTTATGACCCGTCTAAACCTCGACCTATAGGTTATGATGAGTCTAAGATCTGCGCTTATCACCGCACACCAGACATGATGTGGAGGGATGCAAAGCTTTAAAAACCATCCTTCGTCAGTCACCTCTCCCGGATACAAAGGTTAAGAAAGACAACTTACGAAGGGAGAGACCTTTAGCTCCAATTCCCTCTACTATACCATCTGTCCCCACCTCACCAAAATCTATCATTATTACAACCCCACCTCTTGAAGACCATGATTTATCCCAAACCTCTTCCTCATCTCAGGTCTACGAAATTAATATGATTAGTGTTGCTACTCGAGCGTAGAAAAACAATGAGAAAGCGAAAGAAAGCACACCTGCGTCCTCTCCTTCTCCATCCAACATCCCGATTGCACCACCACCCAAAGTGGTTATTCGTGGACCCGCTTACCCCGTCTCTAATGGAGCTGCCCATCGAGCCATGATTAAACAGCTTCACCAATCACCCGTAAAAATGACACTATATGATCTCATTCAGACTTCTGAATCTCATCGACAAGCTCTCGTTGAAATTCTTCAGGGGATCGAGGTCTTACCTAATGAAACCCTTCCCGTTGCCTCCATTCTGACACCCAATCACGTTGCCTCTCTCACCAAACAACCCACCGCCCCAACCACTTCTATCTCTGTACCACAAGCTGCTGCAGTCAGTTTCTCTGAAGATGAAATTGTCGATTTTGGATGTAAGATCCCGACTCGCCCTGTTCATCTCAGCTTACGTCCGGGACATTCGTGTACGTCGTGTTATGATTGACGGGGGTGCTAGCCTAAACATCATCTCTTCAAAAGCTTTTCAACAAATGAATATCCCTTCTAGCTACATGTGTGCCAACCCCATCATGTTCATGTCATTCAATGATGCTATTACCTCTACCTTAGGCACCATGATCCTCAACATTCGGGTAGGACCACGTACTTTACCCGAACTCTTCTATGTCCTTGAGGGAGAGTTCCAATATAATATATCTTTAGGTCGTCCTCGATCCGGGCCATGGGATGTGTTCCTCAACATTACATAGATGCATAAAATTTGAGTACGAGGGGAAGTCCTACACCGTAAAAGCTGATCCTCCCCCCTTTAAAACCTGCAATATGTTATACCGCCCTAACGATGTGCTTATACCAATCAAGACACCCATACATTCAACCCAACCATCCTCTTCAAATGTACCTCAACCATCCACCTCAACCGCGCCTACGCCTTCAACTGATGAAACCACCGTCGCAAAAACCACTTCCCTTCCCGCAGCTAACATCCCAACCTCCGACCCCTTAGTAGATGTTTTTCAACGCCTTACGCTGGGGGAGTACCGCCTATATAACGTTAGTTCTTTCCCTACCCCGCAGGAGTACGGACAATTACATGCACATCCCACCTACGACCGTCGCGTGGGGGAGGTAATCTCTTACGGACCACCCCATTGCCGCACCAACCTAACGTATGGGGGTGTTGACGCATCCTCCATTACCCCTGAACCTCCTCTTGGTGTGGTTCCCTTCCAATCTGATTTTCAATACTTGACAAATCGTCGTTTCGCCCTCACCTTCTTGACTCGCTGTGCTTGGAAAGGCTTTGGTTTTGGTCTTTACGAACAAGGCCGACATACACTCATTCCCGTGACTACCCGCAAACACAATGATCGCAGTGGTCTCGGTTTTCCTGAAACACCTACACAGGAGACACCTCATGTCAGCTGTATTCTGGAAGAAGACGACGTCACCCCTACCAAACCATCATCACCCACTTTGCCATCATCACCCACAGAATCTATAGACCCTGAATCTATCCCTCCTAACTTTTTTTTTTCATAAATGCTATCTTCATAGGTCCTCTCACTTATCAACGTGATAATGAGGACCCATCTTCTCTTCCCCTTCTGTATCCAGACATGATCGAAGAGGATTCGCCTTTGATTAATGTTGTTGAGTGTCAGGATGACGACTCCATCCTCACTTACCTTGGCGCGGATGATTCTTATACTCAACGAGCCTTACCATCTCGAAACCCAAACCATGCCGAGCAGAATCTACTATAGAAATCAACATCCACACGGAGGAGGATCCTCACATTGTGAAGATCGGACAATCCCTTAACACATCAGAACAAGTCACCTTTACTACTTTCCTCCGTGCTCGCAACCAAGCTTTCGCGTGGTCTTACGCTGACATGCCAGGAATTGATCCTACCATTGCCGTCCATAACATCACTCTAAACCCCGATTCCAAACCAGTCAAACAAAATTGAGAAAATGCATCCATGCATTGCCCTCTTCGTCAAAGAGGAGCTCCAACGACTCTTTCTGTTTCCTTCATTCTACCTATTAACTATCCTCAATAGATTTCTAACATCGCACTGTCACTAAAGCGGCAGGGGACTTTGGATATGCAGTTTGACGGGATCTTAACCTCGCTTGCCCTAAGGATGACTTCCCCCTCCCAAGTATTGATCAACTTGTTGATCTCACTGCGGGTCATGAAATGCTTTCTCTCATGGATGGCTTTTCAGGATACAACCAAATTTTGGTTGCCCCTGCCGATCAACACAAAACTGCCTTCATAACTCCTTGGGGAACCTTCTGTTACCGTGTAATGCCATTTGGCCTTAAGAATGCTGGTGCGACCTATCAGCGGGCTATGACCTACATTTTTCATGACATTATGCACACTATCCTTGAAGATTACGTCGACGATCTTCTTGGCAAGTCTAAACATCGCAGTGAACATCTCGATGTTTTAACCATTATTTTTGATCGCCTGTTACAATATTTTGTCCGTCTTCAACCAAAGAAATGTGTCTTTGGTGTCCTTTCAGGAAAGCTTCTTGGTTTTATCGTCTCTTTGCGTGGCATTGAGGTCGATCCATCTAAAGTCAAAGCTATCATAGAAATGCCCCCACCTACTAATCTCAAACAATTGCATAGCTTACAAGGTAAGTTACAATCTATCCGGTGTTTCATCTCCCAACTCTCGGATCGATGTCAACCTTTCCATCACCTCCTTAAAAAGGATGTTGCCTTTCAATGGAGCGAAGAGTGCCACCAAGCCTTTGAAGCTCTCAAAACTTATCTCTTGCAGCCACCCGTGCTTATCCCACCTCAAGACGACCGCCCTTTCTACCTTTACCTTTCCGCCACTGACCACGCTGTAGGGGCCATGCTTGCACATCGTGACTCTGAAAATTGAGAACAAGCCGTTTATTATATAAGTCATACTTTGGTGGACTATGAGACTAGGTATACACATGTAGAAAAGTTGTGCCTAGCCCTATCATTCGTGGCTACCAAGCTCCGACACTACCTTCTGAATCACAAAACTTTCGTCATCACCAACACGGACCCCATCCATTACATGTATGCCAAACCACATCTAAACCAACGCATCGCTCGATGGCTTATGCTCCTCGCCGACCTCGACCTTGAGTTCGTCCACCGAAATCAATCAAAGGACAAACCATCGTAGACCAACTCATGCGGAAGCCCCTTTACTCGGGGGAACAATTTACCAATTTTATATTCCCGACGAACTCATCGCCACTCTTTCACTTGGGAAGAGTCGTATCCAATGACCCTCTTCTTTGATGGATCCAAATGCCACCGTGGTGGAGGAGCCGGCGTTGTTCTCATCCCTCTCGGCCGAGCCTATGCCTCTTTCATTCGACTCGATTTCCCTTGCACTAATAATACAGCGGAATACGAGGCCCTTGTTCTGGGTCTCCAGGTTGCGCTGCACTTAGGTATCAAATCTATCAATATTTTTGGTGACTCTCAATTGGTAGTCAATCAAGTTATGGGCATCTACCAATGTAAAAATGAGGAACTTCAAAAGTACAAATACTACGTGGACTCACTTCTAGCCTTATTTACTCACTATTCTATCCAAACCATTCCCCGCTCCACTAACAAATTTGCGGATACTATGGCTTGCTTAGCCTCGCAAATTCCAGCTTCATCAACTGACTCGAATTATTCGTCGTGGTCCAACAACTTTTTGCCCCATCCTACTCAACCCTGGTAGTTTGTATGATAAATAATGTGTCTACTAATTCACAGGATACTTGGTATCACCAATTTCACGACTACCTTACAACCTCTGTTCTCCCATCTGACCTTACTAGTACTGGTAAACGCGCTTTTCTTAAACGCATTTCTCGTTATGTAGTTATGGGGGGACTCCTTTATAAACGCGGCTTTGATGGCATCCTCCTTCGATGTCTCACCGGCGCGGAAGTCACCCATACCATCCAACAAGTCCATGATGGTATTTGTGGTGGACATTTTAGTGGCCTTGTCGTGGCTAAACGAATCCTTCGCCTTGGTTATTATTGGCCTACTCTCAATAACGACTGCTACGAATATGTTAAGCGTTGTGTTATGTGTCAGCAACATGCCAACCTTCAACATACTCCTAGCCACCCGCTCCAGGTCGCTCGAGATCTTTGGCCCTTCTCACAATGGGGTTTAGACCTTATTGGTGAGATTCACCCGTCCTCTTCACAACGTCACCGATGGATAATCACAGCCACCGAATATTACACAAAATGGGTGGAGGCTATTCCACTCATTTCAACTAAAAAGGAAAAAATTGTCGAATTCATTAACCATCACATTATCTGTCGTTTTGGTATTCCTCATCGCCTAATAACAGATAATGGTAAATCTTTTAAAAACAAGTTGTTACAAGACCTTTGTGACAACTTTGGTATCAAACTTAGTTTCTCATCGCCTTACTATCCGCAGGCCAATGGTCAGGCTGAATCTTCTAATAAAACCCTAACCAAAATCCTCATGAAAGTTGTCAATGAATCCGGAAGAAATTGGCACGATCACATTCCCTTTGCCCTTTGGGCTTATCGTACTAGCATTCGTACCTCTACTAATGCCACACCTTTTTCTTTGGTATACGGTACCAGAAAGGCTGTTTTACCTCTCGAAATACAAATACCCTCCCTTAGAATATCTCTTCGAGGATATTCTCACCAACGATGATTTCCGCCAAGAGCGGTTAGCCCAATTGGAGCTTCTTTGACGGCGAACGTCATCTTACGACTCTTGATCACCTTACAATCTATCAAAAATGCATCAAACGTGCTTATGATAAGCGACTTCATGAGCATACCTTTAAGGTTGGTGATCTTGTCCTCAAAGAGAATCAACATGTCACCAAACTAGAAAAGAGCAAACGTGGAAAATTTGCTCCCAATTGGATTGGGCCTTATATAATCACTCACACCTATGGATCAGGCACTTATCGTTTAGCTTCGCTTAATGGTAAACCTGAGCCTGAACCCCTTAATGCCTTGCATCTTCGACCATTCTACTGTTGAATTTAGTGTTATATCACTTCTTATCTACCTACCGCTCGTCCCTTGAGCTCACATACCACCACATGCACTTCGTTTCCTACACATCATAATAAAATCAAGCTCACATAGTTTGATTCTCACCTCACCTAAACGATGCCTTCCCCTTTTTAGTCTAGTCCATGACTTCAAAGTATTAAAATAAGCCGTATTCTTATGGGATTTTCTTGAGTCAAACTTCCTACCAAACTAGATGCTTCATGCCAAAAGAACATCTAGCTATCTAAATTATATATAGACTGTTCCCTCGAAGGACAGCTATATGCCAAATTATTCTTTGCTATTCTATATAGATGCTCCTCGAAGGACAAGCTATGCACTAAAATCATATCTGCTACTATAAATAGACTACTCCCTCGAAGGAAAGCTATATACAGTCAGCCTTTATCGAAGCTTCTCGCATTGATCAGCCATGAAGACCTCAAGAATAATACAATCAATATCCCCTGTAGACTTCCCGCATCGATCAATCTATATTCAGTCAAATAAAAGCCTCATTCAAAAAGAAATTTTTGGGTCAAGGACTTGTCTATTTAGGGTAGGTTCTCTTTCGTCAGAACACTCACTTTGTAACAAGTTCTATGTATCTCAGCTATATCATCCACCTCACCTCACCATTTGTTTCAACTCAAGGGACGTAACAGTACACCCGATATATTGTGATCATACAACTCTTTTCACCTATGGACTTCTCGTCTATGCACGGTACCTAGGGCTTCAAGCTCGTTCTACGTTGTGTGGTTTGTTTAGCTCTTTTCACCTACGGAGCACTCTTTCTCGCTTTGCCTCGCATCTAGGATTGTGTGTTGATCTTAATCAGGACATGGTTCCCTTCTACTTGGGTAGGCTAACTTTCGCTTCCCTTATACCTTTTACAACATCGCCAATTCATTACCGACACCAACAACCTTACCTTACCAATATTAATATCAATATTCTTACCAACCAACCAATTGCATAAACCGTACCAAATTGCCTGAATTCGCCTCTCCCTGATCCTAAGGGAGAACTACATCGGTCTGAGGCCCCTCCTTACTTTGTGCAATGGGCTATGTAGGTAGCACTTCGGAGACATGGGGTCTCCCAAGGTTAGCTCGACCATCCCCTACCATAACCTATCATGTGTGGTAAATATAAATATTTTTTTGTGTATTTCTATTTCATCACATTCCTCTTTATCCTTTTTCAAAACACCGAAAATCAAAACACAAACATTCTTATTATTATCGTAACTCAAATCAACATACATATTCAGCTTTATTTAGATGTTAAACATATACATCTTCTCTATCATCGACACGCAGCAGTGTCGACATCTTTATTGTTATACCTCTATAACATTTACTTAAACCCTCACGATTCATCCCGACCGTGTGATGATCGTGATTGTCGATGCCTTTCGCCAGCCTCTTTATCCTCAAGGGTACCACGGCTATTGGTACCGCCCACCTCGATCTACCAATCTCTCTCGTAACATATGAATACGCCCTCTCGCATGGAGGAATCCAGCCTCTAGTCTCTCCACCTGTGACTCGCAACCGCTAACAATCCTCTTGCCTCATTCACCTACGTTTTGGAGTCTGCTTGAACTAAACTCTCGCAGACGATCCTCTCTGCGTAATCACCGCTTATGTCGGGACGATCACGTACACCTCGCAGCTCTGCTACCCACCATAACCTATAGGCCTCGCTGTTCTCGCATCCATTACACTTTGTGATCGGCCGCTATTTCCTCTCGGCCCTTCTCGGAGGTGTTGGCCGGGGAGGTGAGAATCTTTGCCTCTGCATTGATCCTCATATAGGGTCTATAAGCTCAGGGTATATCTCGCACAAATCCAAATTGTCGCCGCACGTGATCTATAGGAATCCTCTCATATTCACCTGGCCTGTGCCCCGCGATCCATCTCAATCGCTCTACACCCCTCAACTCCTCAGCTATATTCTCTGTTACCATATAGTTCCCGTAAGGCCGCCAACAGATATCAGCAATCGTTACCCTCTCCCATACCTGCCTGTAATACTCAATGTCACCCGTCACGGCCTGAGATCTTGCCTCTTGTTCTGCTGCGGACCAGTAATCGTCTCGAATCCCAACCTCTATACTCCGGTTTCTCCCGATGGATGGATCGCCTCTTTGTCGCACACACACAATGTGCTCATAGGCCCAACAGTGTAATAAGTATGAACAATCCAGCGTCGTCCTGTGATTTCACCTACAAGCCCATAGACCCCTGTATAGCTCCGCCAAATATGCAGGTGCCCATGCAAAAGTCACGTTCCTTTCTATCATCTCCCAAATAACACACATCAATGCCTTTGGAAATCTTCCCCCATCCGCCTCGGTAACGCGTAATACCCTACCGCTATCATTAATATCACTGCTAACCTTGTCTCCTCAGGGTGTGCTGCATACATTATCCCATATGTGAATGACAAACCTCGCTGTGTTAAATCTCGTGCGTATGGACCAAATACTGCTGTTATCGCTCCCCGCGCCGCGCTAGGTAATGCCTGATATACTGGTTCTCCTGTAATAGGGAGTCTCAAAATACGGAACACATCTTCCAATGTTACTGTCATTTCCCCTGTTGGCAGATAGAAGGTATTTTTCTCAGGATTCCATCTTTCAATCAACGCCTGCAACATAGCATGGTTCCGTGCAATTCGTGAATAATAGCGGATCCCACTTAACCCCAAACGATTTATCAACATCCATTCAGCTGGTGTTACATCCGCTCGGATTCGTGACAACAGCGCTGGTACACTATCATTCATCCTTAGCCCTGCCTCTGCCTGCATACATCACAAAAACCAATAACCGTTCAATAAATCAAATCACCACGGGTTTTTTCTCAAATGCTAGAAATTCCTACAAAGAACCAGTATCCCAGGTATCGTAATCACACATGGCAAGGTACGTTTGAGTAACCGATACCGATTATCCCTAACCGATATCGGTCAATGTTACTTCATACACCTTTCCTAAACAACTACCTACGACAATAAATTGCTCGTTTATTCCTCTCTGTATACACGCACATACCGGAACCCTTGATTACCTACCACGTAACACTCACCTCATTTATAACCCTTGTTATCATCTTTTCTTTCTCAAATCTACCCACTTACTCTCTCCTCGGCCTTATTCCTAAAACATGCGTAGTCAAATCACAAATAAAACGTTACCTCTTGGGTTGCGCAGAGCTTGAGGTGGCCCTTGTCTTCCCTCTTGTCGCCACACTGCTGGATGTTTCTCCTCATCCCGCCATTATCACCACCTTTTTCAAACTCCTGCCTTTGTCTTGAATCTCGGATCACAATCACTTACCCCCTGTCTCTTTTCTCCTTATCACTCAAATCTCTCCTTCAAATACTTGTCCCTGGTGCGAAAGCAGCGCGCGTTCGCGTATTTAACTTCTTCGCATGGCTCTCAAAATTAGAACTTAAGTTGCCACCCTAGCTTTTTTATTTTTAGAAAAGCTCATACCTAAATAACCGGTATCGGTCTACTAGCTACCGCCGTCGGTTACCTAACCGATATCGGTTATACACCTGCCTTTTTGAAACATGGTTCTTTTTTCATTTTTACCTAATTTTTGACACGCCCACCTCTTTTCCCTGCATCTCATCACCATTATCTATATTTGTCCATCCACCACACATATCATTACAATTTCATTAACATCATCTATTTTACAAAAACAAACAAGTCATCAACTAAGGATACCAAAACAAAAAAAAAAAAAAAAAAAAAAAAAACTATTTATCTATACATCATTTGGATCCAACTCATCAGATACATATATAACAATGTCCCAAAACCAAGCACCAAAACATGCAACATTTCATCATATAACACATCATCCATATATCAACATGTCAATTAAACTCATTACACATTCTATATCATAAACCATCGACAAAATACTTAAAAACATTTTGAACACAACATATGGATCAAAAACATCATCTATATATATATATATATACAAGTTTTCAAATATACACTGTGCCCTACATCGGGGCCTCTGTGATCTCATAATCCAACAAAGCCGGCACGCTTGAGCCGCATAACTTATCCATAATCTCGACTCGGCTCGCAGGCCGGTCCCTCATATCAAAAATATACTCACCGCAGTGAGGTACTAATCCGTATAACCCGTGCATTTCGGCTCGCAGGCCGGTATACAATAAATGAATGAATGAATAAATGAGTAATATGTAGGCACGCAGGCCTCTATAAACATAACCGGTTCGCAGACCGGTGCCCATATCCAATATACAAATACAAAAACCATGCCGGGCTCCCTCAGCTCTCCCCACCGCCCTCAGCGCCTCTCCCCGCTGGTCCCTGTGGTGCCTCTCGCCTCCCTGCCATCACGCGACACGCCGGCTGTGGCTGCACCTCCCTGAGATCTCTGGCTGTGAGAGGTCTCTACTCTATGAGCTGCATAAGGCTGATACTCAACTCCGGTACCATCAAGAATATCCTGATAGTATCGGGCCTCCGCTCTAACCTCCATATAGCGCTCTCGAGCCACTGAAGGAGCTGGGGCTGGTCCCCTGGCACCTAATACTAGTACCCCTATGCTGGCTTGGTGGTGCTTTGTGGGTAATGCGCTGGGCTGGCCGTGTGGTATCTGTACACTGTGCTCGGGCCGTGGCTGTCTTGCCGCTTCTTGGTGGTGGTGCGCACTGCGGCTGTCTTTCACTGCACCGCTTTGCATTGCTTGTACCTACACTGTGGGTACATCTTTGCATCTTTGCCGAACACGTAATTAACAGAGTCAGATCTTCACTTGACCAAGTCCAGTTAGTTGCATGGCTTGGTCAACCATTCGTACTATCGAACATGCCTAAACGTTCCTGTACCTTACCCGTTATATACCACGGAGCTACTTCCTATGCCTTGGATACCAGGATTATATCACCCTTGTTTGGATAAACTATCAACCTTTGCCTATACATTCTTTGGTTTCTGCTAGTCAAATCATGTACCCTAGTCGCACTATTGCATTTCAACATGCGTCTGCTTGCCTGGACCTCCCCACCACCTTACCATCCTCTCTCTACAACATGTACCTTTATCAACCCTATCCCCGATTTCCCGCTCACTCAATCCGTGATAGATTTGAGGGGATTACCTATATCCTTGCGGGAGAAACCACTTCATATTATTGTCCGCGCAGTGACTTTTACAACACAAGCTACACGACAATAAGGGGCTAATGTAGACACCAAATTTGTGTCTTACGACCCCTTGTGACCCACATCTCATTTCACAACCTAACCCCATCACCTAAACCTTGCACAATTATTTATTAATTACCTTATAATTAATAAATCCACATCACCTTACACCGCCACCTCATTTTGCCACCTCATCATGACCTAGCCCTAATCCTAAACTAACCTAATTAAAACCTAAAACTTGGTCTACACCTACACCCATGACTAAGGACCCCTTTCTTTTGCACCTAAAACCGACCTTCTAGTCACTTGACCAAGCCCGCAACTAATCTCTCGGGAGAAAAGCAGGGAAGGTGGGAACATTTTACTAAAAATAGCCTACTTTTTCCTTACCGATGCCAGTTCTACTCGACCGCCGTCGGTTACGTAACCGCCATCGGTTCCCTGTAAATGGCCTCCCCAAACCAAAAACAAAGGATCGGAATTTCATTTTGGATCAAGGTGGAAGGATTTTGAATCAATAGAGATCATTGGGAGTGATTAACAGAGTCCAGATCTTCACCTGACCGAGCAGAGACAAGTGAAGAAACCAAGCGTTGCAAAGAAAGAAGATCAACTTGCATCTTCGTCAAAACCCGATAAGTCACATCTTGCATGTCTTGTTATAACATTTCTTATGCCTTTTGAATCACAAAGTCCTCATAAATCAATTTCGAATCCACTACCCAAATATGCCATTTCATCTAACCATCATTCATCTACCTCTCATCACCTCATTTCCTAATATCATTTATATACAGCCCTACAAATAACACAACTACCAAATAACACCACCACCCCACAAAACAACTAACCTTCAGATCCTAGACTCTACCGATATCGGTCATCAGTAACCGCCATCGGTTATCAGTAACCAGCATCGGTTATACTGACTATAACCAATAACCAGCCTTTCCCCTACCCAGTGCAACCAAGCAATTTAATTGATATCTTATAGTCTTTTGTGTTAATTCATATTAGCAAGGGAACTGACCACCTTCGAAAGGAAGTTTTATATTTCCTGGGCCCAAGGCAGTTTCCTCATTTATTGTCTAATTAAAATCTTGTGGTCTTGTGTTCTTATTTGCAGGTAGTCCTTCCAAGACAAAAAGGAGTTCTTCGCATCAACTCCGATCTTTCTCTACTGATGCGCACATCATCTCAACATTCCACGGGTATTCCTCCTAGCCCCAACCCTTATCTCTGTTTAAAAGGAACGAAACATTCCGAGTGAAACAATATCCACACACATAAGTGGGTGAGGATAAATACAATAAAGGTAAATAAAATACTTAGGTGAACATGAGCTAAATTAAAAAGCTACTCTAACGGGAAGTTAGGTGGTTATTTTATTAGTATCTTATTTAACCCTCCCTTGCTTCCATCTCCGTATGTATGAATGTGTTATGCACAGGTGAAAACCTCCTTGAATCTTTTAACCCTTTCATGAAAAATGGAACTTAGGAGAATTACAGTCCGAAAAATAAAGGTAAGGTTTAAATAGTTATGTGAAATATTTTATATATTTCTATAGTTTGTGAAAGTGTGCAGGTTAATACGAGATGTTAAAAGAGAGGGTAAAATTCAAAGTGAAACCTAATTCACAGAGGAGACAAGAGTCCATGAAAATAGGGTTTCAAATTTTCTTATTGGTCGAGATCATCATCTTGTCCCTTGGTGATGTAAAATTATTAATTTCAATCTTTGAATTTTCAAAATCTTCTATCATGTCCTTTATGGACCCCCTTTAAAAGTTACACCTATAGTTTATAGTTAATATAAACTATATTTTTTATATACTATAGTTTAAAATTTTTTGTTGTTATAAACTATTGATGAGACAAAATTAAGTCTCATCCATTGCACCAAATAAAATTATTATTTCTCTTATAAAGTGGATTTAGATGTAGTCTTAATAACTATATAGCTTATTTAAGATTAAATGTAGAATATATTTGATCTATTTTTGAAATGTCCATTGCAATCTGAATGTTTTCATTTCCTAATATTTCTTGTAAGTTAGAATGCAATATTGTGTATGATCAGGTCATTTGATCTCTTGAATGTATTACAAGTGTAATACTCACATGGCTAAGAGCACATGACTCACAAATATTGCAACATTCATAAAGTAAAAGAGTGCATGACTCAATTAGTGCACTAGAGTAGGACTCAAGCACATGACTTAATTCATGCATCGACACAGGAATCTAATTTTCATGTCGACACATGACTCTAATTGGTGTGTTGGTGAAAGAATCTAATGGCGTCTTGACAGCATAGGACTCTAATTGGTGTGTTAGTGCAAGACTCACCTTTGCATTAATATAGGTGTTACCTGAATTTACCCCGGGGGTTAATTTGGATAATTCATTATAAATGAGAATTAGTCATTCAAATTCTAGATGTGTGGATGATCATAAAATTCAGCCCCATGAATCGAGAGAAAAACCCCGAGGATGGCTCGACCGAGGCATACGACTCACCGTGGAAAAGGTCCGGGCTATTTAGGCAAGGTTGGTGAGTCGAAGAAAAGCGGAGGAAGTAAAGCCACCAAAGTAGTAATTTTGGATCCCTCTACCGCCGGTGGCAGTGTGGATGCTATTGGCCGTGCAAGCAGGTCGATGACCGCAGACTAAAAGGAACGATAACCAAATCTTGCCAATCTAAGAACACAAATGCTAATAAAAATCACGATCAATAAGATGAAAGCAATTCACGAATAACTTTACATAAACCTTTGCAAATAAATGAGCAAAAGCAATATCATATATTATTATGGAACTCAATGAAATACAATGAGAATGGCCTTGCTTATATAGCAAGAAATAACAATCTAAGAACAGTCAAGTGTAAGTAGATCAAGCCATAAATCATGGAAATAACTAGTCATTAAAGAACTAGTCAAGTCCATAGATTTATGAGAGAACTATACATCAAGGATCTAGTCAATACCATAGATCTAGAAAAGAACTAGTCAATACCATAGATCAAGGAAAGAACTATACCTAACAACTCGATAATATCTCCGATATCTAAATAAATAAAAGAAATATCCACACACATAAGTGGGTGAGGATAAATACAATAAAGGTAAACAATGTACCTAGATGAACATGAGCTAAGGTAAATACCTACTCTAACACCCCCCTCAAGTGAAGCTAGGGGCCAAAATAGAAGTGGCATGTCCACAGTATGAGTCCCGAAACTAGGCCTGATGAGGTACTCATGTACAATATATCCATGAAGAAATCTCGAACCAAAAGAAGGAAATAATTCTGCTATAAGGAAAGAGAAAGAATAAGAAGAAGGAAGATGTTCTCATGAACACCCCCCAAGAACAACTTCTGAAACCCCAAGCATTCCATGCAACTCAAGGTAGTGAGGTGATGCAAAAGGCTTCGTAAAGATGTCTACAACTTCCGCTTGAGTCGGAAGGTACTCCAAGCAAAGAAATCCATCCTGAATGTGCTACCGAATGAAGTGGATGTGTATCTCGATATTCTTGGTCATGCTGGTGCTCAATTGGGTTGCCCAATTTGAATCTGTATACCCAACCAACCTGTGAGCCAAAGAACCCTAGTGTAGTGTAGGCCAAAGTGGGAAGTGCCTGTTTCTGTAAATGGAGAAGCGCAAAATCCTTTTAATAGCCCTTGCCAATGACTACTATGAGGAGAATGTGCAAACCAAGATCTGAAGTGCCCCTAGCGTAAAATCCGCAAATGAAAATATATGAGGTGAGTATGGGTCAAGTACATGACTCCTACTGAACTCCCAACCAACCGCCTATACAACGTACTATCTACATTAGGATCACAAAGTGGTGTGGTACATGTGGATGTAAGAGTAACCCCATACTGAAAAGGAGATGGACTTGGCTTGTGATTAGCCATATCAAAGCACCTAAGAAGATCATGGGTGTACTTTTGCTGACTCAAATGAATCCCTGAATCTATCGAGAAATCTACAAACCAAGGAAATCTGCAATAGCCCAAGATTTGTCATATCAAACTGTGTAGAAAGAGCCCTCTGAATACTCTGAATGTGGGAAGAAGAGTTGCCAGTAAGTAACAGATCATCAACATACAAGACAAGTATCACAATATCCTCACCGACATGTTGGAGATACACTGTATGATTAGAGTGGCAACGAACAAAACTAGTAGATAGAAGAAAAGAATCCATCTTCTCATACCAAGCTCGAGGGGCTTGTTTGAGACCATAGAGAGACCTTTGGAGCCTACAAACAAGAGAAGAATCTGAACAAATCCATAAGGTTGCTCCATATATATTTCCTCTTATAGATCTCCATGTAAGAAGGCACTCTTCATGTCCATCTAGTATATACGGGCCACCCCTGTGATGCAGCAATAAGCAAGTACAAGGCGTACAGAATCCATCTTGGCAACGGGTGCAAAAGTCTCAGAGTAATCAATACCTTCGACTTGTGAAAAACCCTTTGCAACAAGACGAGCCTTATACTTGTTAATGGACCCATCAACTATGTATTTGGTTTGGTATACCCACTTACACCTAACCATCTTTCTTCCTTTAGGAAGAGATACCAAATCCCAAGTATGATTCTTCATCAAAGAAGAATACTCAGTTATCATCGCATCATCCCACTCTATGTATCCCATGAGCCTTTGAAAAAGAATTGTGGATCCTCGAAACTGCACGACACAAAAGTCTAAAACTGTAGAATGTGCGTGATGATGCCTAGTGGGTGGAAGATCCTCTATGAAAGGTGTTGCCTCAGAAATTGTAGTACGAGCCCACTTAGGCATAGTGACAACATCAATGGGAATAGGATCCTCAATGACATCTATAACCTCCTCATCAATCTCCTCAAATAAAGGATCCTCAAGATGAGATGAAGAAGAAGAAGGAATGGAAGAAGATGAAGAATCATGAGGAGTGAAATGCTCATCAAACTGAACATGTGTTCGAAAAAGAACATCATGTGTATCAGGATCTAAAAGACGATAAGCTCTCATGTCCTCACAATACCCTACAAAGATCAAGGGTTTACTCTTCTTATCCAAAGCTTTCCTTTTCTTCTTTGGCACAAAGGCCCAAGCATGGCTCCCAAAGACTCGAAAAAAATGAGACATCTGGCTTAGTGTTGGACCAAGCTTCCTCTGGAGTCAAATGCTCAAGTGCTTGTGTGGTGTGTGATTTTGAATATAGTTAGCACAATTAACTACTTCTACCCAATAGATAGGAGGTATATCTCTAGAATGCATCATACAGTTAGCCATTTCCTTCAAAGTTCTATTCTTCCTTTTTGCTAAGCCATTTATGTTGTGGAGTATGAGGAATAGAATGTTGGTGAATAATGCCTTGAGTTTCTAAAAATTTAGAAAACTCATTGCTGAAGTACTCCCCCATTATCAGTATGAAGGTTCTTTATGCTACTAGAAGATTGTTTCTCGACCAAAGCCTTGAAGAATTTGAAGTGTGAAAAACATCACTTTTGTACTTGAGAAAATAAACCCAAGTACGCCTTGAGAAATTATCAATAAATGTAAGTGCATACTTAGCTCCATTGAAAGATGGGGTAGGAAAAACCATCAAGTCACTATGCACAAGCTCAAGTGGTGAAGAAGCTCTCTTAGACAAATTCTTAGGAAAAGGATCTTGGTGTTGTTTCCCTAATGCACAACCATGACAAACTCCCTCAAGACAAGAAACTCTAGGAAGACCATCTACCATACCATGAGTGCTCAACTCCTTCAAATATATGTAATTGAGATGTCTAAATCTTTCATGCCAAAGCTTACTCTCTGAATCTGAATGAGAAACCAATCTTGTCCCTATAGAAGAAGTGTCATCAAAACCCTCAAAGTGATATAGTCTAGAACTATGATCAACAATACCCTGAGAAACAAGTGAAGAGGCTCAACAAAGTTCTTATGAGGCCCCATGTGGTGTAAAAGTCACATTTTTTCCCTTGACCAGAATGAAAAATTTGATATACAGAAAGAAAATTTGTAGTGATGTTAGGAACATATAGTGCATCTTGGATATTTACCACCATCAAGTTGTATATCACCTTTTCCCTCAACAGAAAGAAAGGAAGAATCTCAACCTCAATTTTGGAAGTAGAACTCAAACCTAGAGAAACAAAAGACTCCTTGGAAGAAGTCATGTGATGAGAAGCACCTAAATCTATAACCCAATTGTCTGCAAGTGGACTGAGATCTTCCAACAACATTAAGTGCTTTTCCATGTTGATTAGAAGGAGGTGGAGTGGAGATAGAAATTTTGTGTTTCTTGATTGCATCCTCTAAGGCTTGCATTTGCTTATAACACCTATGTTCTTCATGATTACTACCCCCACAAAAAGAGCATGAATGGCTAGACTTATTCTTGGATTTAGAAGACTCCTTGGGTTTTGAGTTGTTTTCTTTGGGTTTAGGAGCATTTTGAGATGGAGAAGGTGTGGATTTGGTTTTACTTGTTTGGTTTTCCCTTGCCCTTAGGATTAGATGCAACTAATGCCTTTTGAGAGGTGGAAGACTCAAGGTGAGATAATTTGGATTCTTCCCTAGTAAGTCTTTCACAAAATGTTTCTAAGTTAGGCATTTTGAATGTGTCACCTAAGGCATCCATGCTAGAGAAAAAGGTAGAAGCAAAAATTTGGAATGGTCCTCTCAACTTGGATAGAATCAAGTAAACACACTCTTCATCTTTCTTATCTCTTCCACTCCCCTTCAATTGTGTCAACAAATGCTTGAACTTGGTAAGATAGTCTATAATTGTTGGAAAATCTTCAGGATTAAGAGAGGTGATCTCAATTTCAAGTTGCATGGCTCTCATATGATCCACCTTACCAAATAAATCCTCTAATTTCTCCCATATTTTGAAAGGAGAGTCACATTTTTCCAAATGAAATAAAATACTGTCACTTACATAAGTTCCTATCAAACCCATACACTCATCAAATTTGCATTGGTACTGAAATTTCTCATATTCTCTAGTGAACACTGGTTGTTCTGAAGAAGTTAAAGCCCATAATCCTTTTCGCTTAATTATTGTTTCCATTCTTGGTTTCCATGTGTGGTAATTATGTGTTGTTAATGGCTCAACATGATCTAATGTAGAAGTAGATAAAGATGCCATCCTCAAAAAATCACCAAAAGAAATGCAAGAACCAAGCAATGCAACAAGACCCCCAAACAATGCAACAAGAGCCCCCTAGATTTTGGCACTTTATAATGAGTGCGTGTTACAATATGACACTTTATAATTATAGTGTGATTCTCAAAATAAATATTTCAATGGAAAGAGCATGAAAAAAAAATGCACTTTTGCAAAAAATGACACTCAAAATTAAGTTACCGATCAAAAGATACAAGTTTTTCAATATTATGCTCTATTATTTATTTTAGTTTCCACTAAAATAGAATAAAATGCTCTTGCCTTCACCACACAAATAAAATGAAAGGGGGCTGAAGTTAAGCACCTACTAGTAGGAATCACAAGCTTTAAGCCCTTATATGACCATACCATATGACCAAGGGCTAAGGATTTCAATAGGTTGTTTGCCACTTACTATTTTAGGAAAAAGAATCTAGTAAACGTAAAAACATAAAGAAAATACTAAGCTAAAAAAAAATAGCCGAGATCGGATCTCAAAAACCCACCAAAACCTAGAATTTTTTTCTAGATTTCCTTTTCCATATATGGCGCAAATCCGAGGTGAATCTAGAATGTTTCTAGATTTCACCACACAACAAAAACCAAAAACAACTACCTCCTAAATGGTCAAGTTTTAGCTGAGCTGATCTTAGGGTTTTCACCTTCGAATCAATGGAAGCCTCTGTTTTGCATAAAAACACATGCAACAAAAAATACGAGAAAATCCCGAATATATGAATGTATAAAGAATTTATTTGCAAAATAAAACTTACGAGATGAATGTCAATAGCAATCTCTGCTCTAATACCATAAAAGGAGCGATAACCATCATCGTACCAATGCCAAGAACATAGATGCTAATCAAACACCACGATCAATAAGATGAAAGTAATTCACCGATAGAATAACTTTACATAAAACCTTTCCAAACAAATGAGAGCAATATCATATATTATTATGGAACTCAATGAAATCAATGAGAATGGGCCTTGCTTATATAGGCAAGGAATAACAATCTAAGAACAGTCAAGGTCGTAGATCAAGCCATAAATCATGGGAAAGAACTAGTCAAGTCCATAGATTTATGAGAGAACTAGACATCAAGGATCTAGTCAATACCATAGATCTGAAAGAAAACTAGTCAATACCATAGATCAAGGAAAGAACTATACCTAACAACTCGATAATATCTCCCTAATATCTAAATAAATAAAAGAAATATCCACACACATAAGTGGGTGAGGATAAATACAATAAAGGTAAACAATGTACCTAGATGAACATGAGCTAAGGTAAATACCTACTCTAACACGAGACATGAAAACAACACAAGGGCACCGGTAGTAGGTGCATGATGTTACCAAATCACAACATTTTTTTAAAAACTACCGGCGGTGGTGGAGAAAACATGTTTTTTGGTCGATTGGATTTATGCAACCGATTTGACATCGAGAGAAAATTATATAATCGACCATTAGTGCAAGAACAAACCATGGCATTAATGGGGGAGGTATAAAGTGGTTCAACCACCGTAAGTTTAATGAGGTATGTCACTCATGAATACCCATGTAAGCAAAGAACCAAATTCGTATGGCCTCCATACCTCTTTAATGAATTTTGTCGAGTTGGTGAGGAAATTTTGAGGCTTCTTCTTCTATATATTGTAAAATCCACCTCATTTTGAAGGGATACATTATGGGAGTAGGGAAACTCTTAAAATTTTCCCTCAACTCCATTGAGTTGTGAGCCTTCTCTTGGGCCTGTAATGTAATTATACCTTTGTGCATCATATGTAAATGGTATGTGCGTAAATTTGGAAGCAATACAAATTATGTTTTGTGGTGTTTCTTCAAGTGTTTTGAGCTCATTTTATTGTGTTTCTCTTGCCTCTCCATTGTGTTGTATTTTGTGCACGCTTTTCCCACTTGCAGTGTATGAGGTTGAACTTCATGGAGTACGGATGGCAAATAGAGTTTGGGTCTACATGTCACTATTGTTTTGACCTCATCTAGCTCTATTTTTCCCTCTTCTTACTCCCTCAACAGAGTATCTCACCCCTTTTCTTGGTGATATCACTACCCCTTAGTGTAGGATTTCCCTTTTTATACACTTTTTCTCTCCTGTCTTCTTTACATTCTTAGGGTAGGTTTAGACATGTGTCTTTTTGCATTAGGAGTAGTTTAGCATTAGGATTAGGTAGAGGAAGCCTAACTTCTCCGGAGGGTTATCTAAAGTTCGTAAGTCCCACATATTGAGAGATAATTTCATGTTAGCAAATTACACTTGAATGCCCGTTTCCAACTCGGTCATTTCGGGAAGTCTTTGTAAGTTTGCATTAACAATAGGACTAAAAAATCAACACAAAAATTGCTACAACTAAAATTGTAGAACTCAAAATGAGAATATGAGAGAGGTTTTTATTCCTCTTATTGTTAGGAGGAAAAACTCTCTCCATTTTTACACAACAATAATAATTTTGAATATATCAACATTTGAAGAAGAAGGTTTTCAAGCGCAGTACTAGTAGAACCAACACAAGAATCTCTCTAACTAAAATTGTAGAACTCCAAATGAGAATATGAGAGAGGTTTTTGTTCCTCTCATTTATAGGAGAAAAAAATCTCTCCATTTTTATACAACAATAATATTTTTGAAGATATCAACATTTGAAGAAGAAGGTTTTCAAGTGCAATACTAGCAAAACTAACAAAAGAATCTCTCTAACTAAAATTTTAGAACTCCAAATGGGAATCTAAGAGAGGTTTTTGTTCTATTATTGTTAGGAGAAAAAAATCTCTCCATTTTTACACAACAATAATATTTTCAAAGATATCATCATTTGAAGTAGCAGGTTTTCAAGTGCATGACTCACACATGCAACATCATATTCACTCTAACCAAAGTTGAAGATCTCAAATGAGAATCTGAGAGAGGTTTTTGTTTCTATTATTTTTATGAGGAAAAACCTCTCTCATTTTTTACAAAACATAAATAATTTAAGGTATATTTTCATTTTAAGTTTAAATAATAAGGTTGGAGAAAAGTAAATAAGAAAAAAATAGGTTCAGTAAAATTGTGATTTCTCCCTCATTTCTCAATGAAAATGAAAATTTCAAGATGTTTTGGAAATATTACAACAAGGATCACCAAACCTAGAAAAGGTTTGAAGATATTATTCTAAATGAGTTCACAGTAAGGATTAGAAAATCAAGGATGAGAATATGGTAGGATAACTGTCATGTTGAAAGATTCAATCATGCAAGAGCAAACTTGGAAAATGAAAATAAATAGTTAAGTGCATGTGGAAGAGATGGTTCAATATAGAGTTGTAATATTTGATTAATTCTCTTCCATGTTTATCTCCTTGTCATGTGGAAGAAGTAGTCAAGTGCAAGAGGAAGAGGTAGTTCAATCTAGAGTTGTAGTGTTTGATTAAATCTCTTCCATATTTGTCTCCTTGTCAAGTGGAAGAATAAGTAGTACAATATAGAGTTGTAGTGTTTGATTATATCTCTTCCATATTTTTCTCTTTGTCAAGAGGAAGAATAAGTAGTTGAATAGATCTCTTCCATATTTGTCTCCTTGTCAAGAGGAAGAAGTAGTTAAATATGAAGTTGTAGTGTTTGAATAAAATTCCTTCCACATTTATCTCATTGTAAAGTGGAAGATGTAGTCAAGTCTTGCCCAAGATTATAGGTAGGTAGTTCTATAATCTTGGAGTATTGGCCAAGGGATGAGTTATAAATATCTCTCAATACACTTAATGTAACAATGGTATGAAATGGATGATTTTTGTAACATCATTTCTGATTAATAAAATCCATAGTTTCAGTATTTTGGCAGCAATTTATTTTTAGTTGTGTTAACCCAAATATGAGGGAAGAGCAAGGGCCCACTCTTACCCAAGGAGGAGGATGATTTATTGGTTTTTTTAGAATAGATCTTTATTGTTTTTTTTGTTTGTTTAAATCTGCATTGTGTATTTTCTTTTGCTTTGTTTGTGAAGCTTCACTTTTATTTATTTATTGTCATTTGTTTGTTTCAGTTATTCATTTTAGTTTGTTAGATTAGATTTACTTTCAGTTATTTATTTCATTTTAGTTATTGAATTTTATTTCATGCATTTTCAATTCTAGAGCAAAGAATTGTAAGATCATTGTTTTCTTTAGCCCCTTTTGTAGATAGCCTTGGACACCGCCTAGTTTTGACATTCTTTATGATTAAATGGTGAGGATTTTGCAACAACCCTCGTTAACTATGTTTTATAAAAATAATAAAATAAATAAATATATTATGTATATTTTATATAAACTTAATTTATATAAACTATATTCTATAGTTTATATATAAAACTAAACTATATTAATAAACCTAAAACCATACGCGACCGATTATATAAATCAAAAGCTTATATTAAAAGTTTTATAAAAGGGGCGGAGGCCCCCTACCAACCCCTTCTATCTTGGCACCACTTGGCATGCACTATGCAACACTCACTTCGCCCTACCGGCTGACCACCACATCTCCATGTGGTCCCCCCCAACCGACAAAATCTCCCTACATGGACCCCCATGCCTTCTTCCTTGCACATTTTAGTCCCACATAGGGAGGACGTGGCGTGAAATAAGGCTTTAAAATCCTTTACCATGTAGGATGGTGGTGTGACTTTGGTCACACCACCACATTTTGTTTGATATCCTTAAGAGCTTGACTCAACTCTCTGAATGGCTCACACATTGCGTGTGTTGGCGGTGTGTTGTGGTTGGTTTATATGCGGTTCGGTTGGCTTAATTGTTATATAAAGCTTGGCTAATATAAAATGTGGCTTGGTTAATATGGTTTGGCATAGTTGATTAATATTCGGTTTAAATTGGAAAAGTTATTATATGGTTCGATGATTAATATAAACTTAGTGATAATATCACCGAGTTAGGTTCAACCAACTCGGCCAAGTTGATAAAGATTCAAACCAATAAGGAGTAAGAGCTCCCAAATTTTTTATATACCATTATTATTTTTTTCAAAAAATATATAAATTATTATTTTTGTTTTTTGAAAATATAAATTAATTATAAAATTATTTCTTTTGAGAAAAATTGTAAAAACAATATAATTATTTTTGTTTAAAAATGATATAATTTTTACGACACGATGACTAGATCGTCATCATCATTTGTTAGAAAACTAAAAAAAATTTCACTCACATTTCAATTTATTTTTGATATCATACTAATGCATTTGTGTATAGATTATCCACTTGACATGACTTCTTTTTTGGCATAAATTGATCATTTTTTTGATTGCGAGGATTAAACGAAGATGGGGATTTCTATTAAACTCTTGTTTTAATCCTCATTAATTATTTATTTCTATTTATACAAAAATGGGGTCTAATCAATTTTCAATTGATAAATCTCAGATGTTGAATGGGAATAATTACAACATTTGGAAGATTTGATTGAAGGAAAATTCATGGCTCACAAATTATGGGTAGTTGTGAATGGAACTGAGAGGGCTCCAATGGAAGACAAAAAACCATGGACAACGTCGGTGGATATCAATAGAAAGTACAAGAGGCGATGTCCATCATTTTGTGAAGTGTACAAGATGATTTTATGCTTCATATTGGGAATCAAGAAAGTTTGAGTGAGGCTTGGACTCAATTGGAATCGATGCATGAAGGTACACATTTATCGAAAATCATTAAACTGATTTTAGAACTAATGAAAACTCCCATGAAGGGAGATGAAAAAGTAATTAATTATTTAGAAAAATTAAAAATATTAAGTCACAATTAGATGGATGCAACTACAACTTAATTCAAGATAAATTACTTTATTTCATTATTCAGTTGAATATTCATGAAAAATTTAGAAATTTCATTTCAATTTTGAATTCTAAATATCAAATAGAACAAGAAATTCCAGATTTGTAAACCCTTAGTGCTCTTCTGGTTCAAGAAGAGTAGGTTATGAATAATTTTGATTCAAAAGAGAATGCCACACATGCACTTCTCGCTCAGAAAATGAAAAATAAACCTTTTAGGTTCAACAAGAATCAAAAATCAAATTTTAAACCTTCTAGTAAAAATAAGAAACCCAAAAATTAAAAGTTAGTTTTGATGGTAAATGTCATAACTGTGGGAAATTTGGCCATAAGAAAGAAGATTGTAAATCAAGAAACAAGTCAAATTTCAAAAATCAAAACTGGAATAAATCAAATCAAGATGAAGATGATGAGAATAACTTTATAATTTACTTCTATTACCTATAAATGAAAAAGTATATGATTTATTTGAATATA
Organism: Taxus wallichiana var. yunnanensis; assembly: GCA_018340775.1. NCBI lineage: Eukaryota > Viridiplantae > Streptophyta > Pinopsida > Cupressales > Taxaceae > Taxus > Taxus wallichiana. The sequence continues at coordinate 159,062,883 of CM031238.1, read as the reverse complement.
CTATTGAAAAAGGAGTTGTTTTTCATTCATAATTAACTTAGATGGGTTAGTAAAAATGAACTAGAAGTAGCTACAACTGAAAACATACACAAAATGGATTATATGTGTTTTAAAATTTTGCTTCATTTTTTGATAGTTTATTCAAAAATAGAACTGTGTTCATTTTTGGCATGAAAAAATGATCATATATGACATGTCTAAACTTAAATTTACCACTTATGAAATGTATTGAAGGGTGCTTACATGTCATCTTTTGAAGCAAACTCCATGAGAAGTGTCCATAGTTAGTGGATTATGTTTTCAGTGAATACTGTGATTATTCTTGAATGATTTGATTATCTGTTTAGATATGTTATCTATCAAGTATTATCTCATTTTTAAATACTTAGAATAAGATAATGGAGATATATATATATATGTTTTTGATAAAACATTTCTAAAAATTTCTTAGTATGTGATTACTAAAATGATATTATATGCATATCAAATGACACTTGGGGACACCCTTGCGTTTGTATTGGAGACGTCCAATACTGATTACATTTAATATATATTTTACAAGAATAATATGTTGAAATTTCTCAACATATTTTAACATGGTTAGTTGTTAAGCATATTGTTATGTTACTTGTTATACAACTAGTTTTAAAATTTTATAAATGGTTAAAAGTGAAATCAATAATGATTTATATTTATAGGCTTATTATGATGTCTATTTGGATATTGTGACTCTAACCATGCTGATGTTGTGTTAGATATAAAATATAATGGATATGTGTTCAAGTTTTTGGTACATGAACCATTACTTGGAACAACAAAATCAACCAACAGTTTCCATTTCTTCTCTTGAGGTAGAAATTACAATGAAAGTAGAAAGAAGCCATGTGGTTGAAGAGATTATTGGAAGAGATACACATGGAAGATGAAGGAAGTATTCCTCTTCTATGTGGTGGTCAGAGTTGTATTACTATTACTAAAGATAGTGAAGCATATCAAAGTTCATATGCATGTTATCCGAGAGAAGGTTCTCTGCGGTGATAGAGATCTCAGTACTTCGCATGAAGATTATATTGTAGATATGTTTACAAGCCATTGTGTGTTGTAAAATATTGTAAGTGTGTACAATGCTTGGCCTTTCAAAGTTTCCATTGAGGGGGAGTGTGCATGCAATGTCACCTCCTAATGGCTGGCCAGTTGTTGACTCCTCCTCTATACTTCTACTTTGGTTTAAAGCATTGTAAAAATATCTTTTATGATCTATGTAAACTGATAGAGTTTACGAAAAATACAATCCAGTGTGTGCATCTATTTGTAAAGGATGTCCTTGTGTTATAAAAGGCTCCTAGAGATGTGGTTTAAGAATTTTTTCCATGAGAAATGGTGGGATTTAGTCTCACAAATCATGCTTAGCCTAAATCATACTTTTGATTTATGGATTCCAAATCCTTTTGTACCAAAATGTAAGTTGAGCATGATGGTGTTATAATTCCTTCAAAAATACATATGCTAGCCTAAACCTTTGGGGTTTATGGATTTGTAAATCTGTTGTACAAATAGGTAATGTTGGCATATGGATCCCCACTTAATATTAAGGGGGAGTGTTAGAACTATAATATTAAGTGAATCATAATATTTAGTTTATAGTTAAATAATATAGAATAACTTATATTCTTATTATTTAAATATAAACTATATATTAGGTGGTTAGTTATTTATTAACTAATATTAATCGGGGTGTACCCATCACTTAAGAAGGTCATAACCCTTTGGGTTATTTAAATATGACTATAGGTCATATTTAGAATTATCGTGGTGATTCAGGTAAATATATGGAGTAGAAGTGAGGAGGGATTTTTACTAGACTGGATGTAAAAAGTTTCTCATATAGTGGAAATTATTCTACTATGTTTTTTACCCCATTGGGGTTTTCCACATTAAATTTTGTGTCACTGTGTTATTATGTTATTTATTGTTATGTGCATTCATTCATTTATTTATATGCATTCATTAATGTTTATTAAATAACTTTAATATATGGTTCATCCCCTCGTCACCTGTCACTTGAATCACCTTATGAAGGGGTTGAAATAAATATGTAAATTTTATTTGTTGAGGAGAAGATAGTATAATCCTTATATTTGGTTGTGAAATCAGATTGATATATGTTTTAGGTTCATTATTTATTGTATCATTAGTTTAGCCTTGAATGGTGGTTTACATTGAAATTTAGCTCCATTAGATGTGCGAATGTTGTTTCTATATTTTAACATGTTGGTTGTATGGAGTTTTGTTTCATAAAGATTAATTATTTGACATTTTTCGGGAATTTAATACTTATACGCACATTATATTAATGTGAGTTAATTTTTATTAATTAAAAAATAGTATTGAAAATAAATTATTTTTTGAGAAATAACTCATATTAAATAAGTGTCGAGTGTACGAGATAAAGTGATGTATTTGATTAGGAGGGATATGAGTAGATACAAGGGTTCAAACTTATATTTTACTTTGATATATTAAATTAGAAAAGGCACAAAACCATATGCTCTACCCAGAATCCTTAAAAATACATACACTCTCTTAAAAATTAGTGGTAGTTTATTTGGCTTCTTCCAAAAATACATGTGATCGTGTCTCTATATCTATCTAGATTTAATTTTTATAATCAGTAACTTATAATTTTTGATGGGTTATTTTGATTTACACGTATATTTTTATTAGATCCATGCCCTCATACATCAAAAATAAATTAAACTTGGTCATACTATTTAGTTTTATATAGTCTCTTGTTTCACATTTTTATAAGGTGGTTAATAGTCTTAAAAGTTGTTTTGTCTCTTTAGGTTCATATGGATATGATATGATTTTATATCATTGAAATTGTTTAAAATTTCAAAAGTGTAATGTTTATTATACTAACAAATACTCATTTTGAAATAAACCAATCAAAAAATGTCACATGTATTTGAATGACATCAACCTAAAGTTTCATAGAGTAAATTTATTTTTTGCTTCAATTCTATTGGTTGGACCATTTATTCCTCACCGTGCAAAACAATGTACAAAATTTAGTGTGAGTGGCCTTCATCACTGAGCTAGAGGATCATTACAAGGCTCAAGGATGGTTTTGTCTCCTATTTTCACAAAGCATACCACCATGCCATGTTTAATTATGCCAATTATCTAGTATGAGATTCAAGACAACGTCTAAATGCTTGTTTCTATTGTTTAACTCTGTAATGCCATAAAAATTTGTAGATTTATAAACAACAAGACCTTCAAAAGATGACATGTAAACTAAAAGAAAACTCATGATTTCAATATGGTAATCTTTCCTTTCTTTCTTTTTTTTTTTGTTTACAAGATTCTTGCAATAATGAAGGGAAAACTTCCTTAGCAATGACTAAAGTTTACAAGTAGCATCAAGTACAAATAGGTGTTTTACAAGGAGATAAAAGCTTCACCAAGCCACATTTGTAGAGATAAGATGAAAGTAATGTCTTCAAAAACAAATGGAGATGACCAAGAGGACCAAGATGACAAGGAGGCTCCAACTATCTCCAAACTTGAATGTTCTTCCAAGGATGCTGAAATAAGAGACAAGGCTTGTTTACCACCCAACCAATAGGCATCATCACATGCCTTTCCATGGTTGGAAGCCATGCTAGCCTCCCCCAAGCCCATGGGAGAGAGGAACAAACTTCCACAATGTGCACAAGTATAATGGGGATAAAACACAACAAGAAATACATAGGACCATTTAAACACTTAGACATACTACACATGGTAAAACAACAACATGAGGAGAACAAGGTCAACCTCACAAAGGGGGAAGAGAAGAAATAGGATGCCCAAAGCAAAGGTGTCCAACCATAGGAACACCAACAAAATCATGTTTACAAAACTCCTTATTCCTCCTAATCATTCATCCTCCTTATTCCTCCTTTATGTCAAAGAAATCCTTCTTGGGAGGATTTTCAAACCCAAAAGGGTTTCCTCACCAAGAATGGGGAAAGGTTCAAGCCATATGAACCTTTCTCCCACCTCAAACCATATGAGGGGATGAGAAGGGACCTTCATGGCTTGACCAACAACCATGAGGTTTGAGAGGGAAATCCTCTCTCTTCCCCTACATTCTCCAAAACCATTAGTCCAAATGATGGTGGAGAGAAAACAAAAGAAAACAACAAAGCAATAAAATAACAAACTGCATTCTCCATACAACTTTACAACACACCATTTCACACACATTATTTTATTGACCATTGCATAGTTAACAAGATAAGAGCAACTAGGAAAGAAAATGATTGAGAATCCTACCTCTACAATGCTTTCCAAGACTCTAAGCTTTTCCCCTTTGTCCAAGAAAACTTCCAAGCTCCCAAAATTCTCCAAGTTCTCCAAAAAAATGAGCCAAGAAGACCCCTTCCTTTCACATGAGGAAGAATAAGAAGAGGAACCCAAAAGTTTCCTCACCAATGGGAAGGTGACAAGTGTCACCCCCTCTCCTCTCATGAGTCAAAGATTCCAAAAACCAAATAAGTAAAAGTAAAATCTCCTTTTAGCCCTTATAACCCAAAATACTAAAAACAAAAATAAAACAAAGTGGAGCAACTTTTAACAATTACACACAAACCAACCATCTTACATGGATGGTGACTAAGGAGGGCAAAATGGGAGGGAAACTCCCTCCAAACCTTGGAAATAATCCCCTACCTATTAGGTAGGGTCCAAGGGCCCATTTTCATGCTAAGGGAACTCCCAAACTCAAAAGGGGTCCCTAAAAATGCCTAAAATAACCCAATTTCGGGTTTGGCATACTTGGGCACAAGGGTAGAGGGTGTGGGGTACACCCAAGGTTCACATGTGGTCCCCAATTCCTTCTAACAACACACACACACTTACCTAAAACCATCACTTAAATTAAGATGAGATCATTAAACCCCTAAACTAGTTTACTTAATAAAACACACCCTAAACATAATTAATTTTACAAGACATAAATACATTACAATTGAGGGTTCACCCATGGTGCCCAATTAATACACCTATTCTAAGGCCTCAAACATTTAGCATGGTTAAGACTCAGCCTGTGGGCCACTTGTGCACAATTGCGTAGCCGCCCTGAAACCCATGCTCTCCTATACCTATCACCTGCACACTCATTGCACACATTAACCGCATCTATCCAATATAATAAACATCATCTACACATCACAAATTTAATCAAACTTATAATGTCCTAACATCATTATACAATTGATAGTGCAATGCATACAATTATACACATAGTTTGCCACGAATCATCCACAGATAAAATTACAACGACATACACTTAGGCTAGCATGAGATTACCATTATTAAATCCAGAAAACTATATCATTAATCAAATCGACCACAAGAAATCAACATCTAACCAATAAATCTCACTATCATGTACCCCTGTTAGTGTCATCAACATCACAAGAAATATATCAATATACAAATCTAGTCCAATTGGCGCTATGCGCCCAAAATACCATAATGTCCATGAGGATAAAATAACATAGCAAAATGTCCAAAATCTATCAGAGTCTCAATCAAAACATGTCTATGCATAAAGGAACCAACAGATAACTGGAGCTATAAAAATGTGGGCACTAAAAACTCTATGTAACTCCATTTTAGGCCCATCGCAAACTTTTCACATGCCTTCCGATATGCATGAGCTCCAACGACCAACTTGCACTTAGAAGTTCTACCTTGATTGTTTTCATTATTGTTTATGCTGCACTATGATATTTGAAATCTTCACATTTTGTAATGGTTTTGCCAAATTGATAAACTTATGTTTATGTATCCCTTATTACTTTTTGGGATATCCTGTACATACATAATCTATCCTTGGTTAGCTTTGAATTTACCATGCTTGTAACTATTGTTAGTATAAATGAATGTGAAGATAACATTTGTAAGCTCGATGTGCTTCTGCAAATATTAGATTTGTTTTTCATTGGCACAAAATTTTAACTTTTTTTATTTTTAAAAAAGCATAAATAATCATTCACTATTGATAGTCAAATATGTATATTGATAGGTTGGATGGAGGAAATTTATGAATGTTTTGGAAGAAAATGAGGATGTAATTTTTTTGCATTATTTTTGTTAATATTTTTAGTCATGTTTGTGTAAGGAAAGATGATTAGAATTAGTTAAGGCCCTTAAGTTACATAAGTGTACATGTCTTCCTATTGGATTTCTCCTAATCAACAAGGTAAGTTATAAAAATATCTCAAAAAAGGTATTACCCATGATTGGTTTGTGTTTTATTTGTTTCAGAAGTAGATTCTATTGTATTTATAGTCTAAACAAGAACATGCATGTTTTAGGTGTTGCTTCATATTTTTATTAAACACATTAAAATGTTAGATTTTCTCTTCTTTCTCCTATGGAAGTGGATTCTAGAATCGAGACATTATGCACCATCAATGCCAATCATTTTAGCGGGAGGCGAATTAGGTGGTATAGGATAATGCTTCATTGTTCTCTACCTTTGGCTAGACTCTTTACTTATTTGAAGTATTGATATCTTTTATGTTTTTATCTAACAAAATTTGTGTTGAATAATTACATATTTACAAGAAGAAAAATAGTTTTTTTGCTAATCATCATGGAGAAACCCTATATCAACAACTCATGTATCTTCTTTCCTCCAAAAATGTGTGAAATTTTTGTAGTAAGATATTTTTATCCACTGAAAGCTAGACACCCTCAAACATCATTGGGTACCAGAGGATTAATATTAGGAAATATCACTTTCACTAGCAATGAAAAATGGATCCATGGTAAAGTAAGCTTCTTGTAAGATGAGTGAGGCCTCGTTTCCTATTTCAATATGTGGATCAAATTTTTTAAATGGGGCAATGCTACCATCTTTATTCTATACATATTTAAACATGTTATATCAAGCCCATAATTTAGAATGCATTATGTCGTTTATTATTATTCTATCCCATTTTTAAGTGATAATTATTTCATTTAGATTCATGTTGTGATCATGGGTAGCATTGTGGTGAGTCTAAATTTTAAAGTAGATAAAATTCTATTAGGTCTCTAAAGGTTATGGATTTTGAAATTTCTTAGAAGAGCGGGGACCTCACGATTATTTTTAGCATATCCATGACATTGTTAGATTGAATGCAGTTCATTCCCATATGTTTTGATCTTTTGTAACACTATCGAAAGTGATCACATTTTACTTGGAGCAAAATTCATCTTATAAATAAATATTTCTAGAACTAAGCATAATTGCAACCTCTATTTGGTTTTCTATCTTTTAAGGGTGAAGATTTAAAGAAATAGATCGAGTTTGCTACATATATTGAATAGAGTTCTAAAATACAACACATATGTTTATGAACATTGTATATGTATTTCAATTTAGAGGAGGAAAATTTCATATTGCATATAAATATTTTTCATTCAAGTTTTAATATAAAGAATTACGCTTTTGGTATAATTTTTTCTCTAGTGTGCCATTCTTTGAATGTATGGGAAGTTTAATAAACTTGATTACAATTTAATTTGGGCTTAGCAATAAATCACTTTGTAGAAATATCAACTATTAGGGAAAAATACTATTTCAATAAGGGAAGGTCCAAATTACTACTAAATACTCATTTATACCCTCTTACATCATGTGAAATCTAGTAGAAAGCTTCGTGTGAAAATACATTAGTTATATAGTTGGTAGTAGAGATTTTGAAGCGACATGGCTATAACTATGATTTGATAAGATTCAAAAGTTGATTCTCGCATAATTACTTGTTCCATCATTCCTAATAGTCCTCTTGATTGCACCAACGTATCATTGAGCTATTGATAATGCATGGTATTGGTGAATTTTTTACTATCTATTTTTCCTCTTGTAGTCACTAAATCACACACTTACTATATACATCTAGCCTATAAAAAATTTAGTTATTTACATGATTCCTAAGCAAGATAACTACTCATTAACACCTCTTTAATTTTATTTGACATTGCTTTTATCCTTTTCATCTTTATTTCTTGTTGTTTCTAATTGAAAACTTATAGTATTGCATATCGACCAACATCTTACTTATTTTTGATTCCACTACTGTCTCAAATTTTGAGCACCATGTACAAGACCGTTTTATTAGGTATAAGAGCACCCAAGCACTACTATCCCCTATGGGCACCTCTTTCTTCTTTACCTCTTTTTTTGATCTTTTGAATGATACTTATTTCTTGTCTTCTTTTATCTCTCTTGGTTTTCCTTTCACTTGTTAATGGAAAAAGTCAAATAAGGGAATCATAAATACATGTCTTATTTAACCTTATTAGGGGGCAAGCATTCAAGAGGCACATACTACTACAAGGAGCTAGTATTTTCTATCTACTACATCAAGGACTACATTTTGGTACTATATAAGAGGGTTTATTTTGAATTCCATACCACACATTTGCATTTAGGACAAAGTAGTTGTATCCCACTACCTCTTTGTGTGACTGACACTAGGGCATCCTAGCTCAAGAGACACTATTTCAATCTCACACACAAGAACTACATAGATTTTGAAATGTAGTGCATCACTCGGTGAAAATCACATTGGGGTGACCGATGAGGTTAGTTTGACTTAAGCATATACATATTTTAATTAATCTAATGTGTGCTTGAGTACTATGCAAGTATCTAGGTTTTATTTTATAGGTACAGGTGCGATACAACGAATTTGATGCGACCTATAATAGATAAGGAATGACATTGAGTGACACAAAAGAATTAGATCTTGAGTATTTCACATGACACTAGTGCCCAAAATAGACAAAATGCCTAAGTGGCCCTATCCTAGTTTAGGTGCTCATGTCCATGAGATCACCACTTTTTAAAATCAAATACAAAGCTGATATAGTCTAAAATATGCCCATCCAAATCAATCTATAGTCCAAAATTAGTGTAGACCTATGATTACAAGACAATTCATTCTCCAAATCCCATCTATCAATCTCGCTTGCATTTAATTTTCTTGATATTGCTTGAATATTGTTATATTTATCTAATCAACAATGTCCTTATCTTAGATTTAATTTTATTAAATCATTTAGTGAACCCAATCTCTTACATGCCCATTATGGATCTCTCCTTTCATGCCCATTACATGTAGTGGTTGTTTTAGATGCTAAACCTATATCAAGCTTTCCCCATCCACTCGACATCATCCTTCTCCATGGATGACCCCATCAATGACCATAGTCTTAGAAGTCCAAGAAGATCCCTCTTGAAGATATCAAAGCATTGGATAAAGAACATTCCTATAATGAAGATACCAATGTTGATCAAGCCTAATTGGATGCCCTTACCAATTTTCACTCTACAATGTGTGATAATCGATCCATATTCCACATATCCTTGATGATCTATTGGTTTCCCAACGTGCCCGTGATAATGCTACCCATAATAGTATGACTCGTACCTTAGCACTCTCTACTAATACTAATTCTTCTATCCCACTTTCTTCCTCTCCTTCCAATCTTGGAGTCTCCACCGTTCACATGACTATTCCTACCCCTTCTACTCATTATTATTCTCCTCTTATTTCCCACATTCATCCTAATTATTCTTCTAACACCCAAGCTTTAGAGTCTCTTTATCATGATTTACAAGCACAAATCCATCAATTACAATAAGTTACTTCTTCTTCATCCCCATCCCTTGATTCTTCACTTCTTCATATTCCTCTTGCACTGAAGTGTATTCTTGTCAACTTCCTCCGAATAATACTTCACCAAAGTTTCCTCTCTTCGATGGTCACAAAGATCCTAAATAACACCTTATATTTTTTCATGTTTCTTGCCTAGACTATGCATGTGATGACACCCTCTTGACCAAGTTATTTCCTAGGATCTTATAGGATTATGCTTTGCGATGGTTCTATGAATTTCCCTTGCATTCTATTAAATCATTTACTACTCTTGCTGATTTGTTTTTAGCTCATTTTTCTATGAATATTGGAACATAAATATATTATGCAAAATGGATAAATTAAAAAAGGATCTAAAAATATTAGTGATTATGTATTGCATTACAAGAACAATATTTCTAAAATGAACAATGTATTAGTTAAATTTAAATTGAAATATCTATTTATTCAAATTATTTTTCCTCCTTTACAAGAATGTGTGCTTTTTGATTCCTATTATTCCTTTGACCATCTATGCCATACCTTGAAGACTCATGAGACTAAGTTACTTTCTTTGGGAAAAATCAAATATGGTTCTAATACTTCCAATCATTCCTCTTCTAAATTTTCAAGTAAGGTTCCCTTTAGACCCAAGTCTAATGATGTTAAGCCAATCATCAATGTTGTTTCTAAACTTCCTAAGCTTCAACTTCAACCCACTAAGAGTATATTTACTCAATTTCTTTATCCTCCAAATATGCTACTACCCCAAAATAATTGAAAGTAATCTGATTTATCTTCCACATCCTCTTTAGTATGATCCTAATAGGCCCCATGGTAAGAGGTTTTATGAGCATGCACATTGTGATTACCATAGATGCAATGGCCATTCTATATGTACAAGTGTTTCAAGCTTTTCCATTTGATTCAAGATCTCATTGACAATAACAATATCCTAGTTACCTGAATCCACTGCTTCCACTTCTAAATCTACCAATGAAAATGGAAAGTTAAAAATATTCAATGACCCATTACCTAAGCATGAAAATTCAGCCCTTGAGTCCTCTTCTAATCATACTTACCATGTAATGCCTCCTCCTGATTCTTGGATCATCCCCTTGGATTCCTTGTTGGTCTTTATTGATTTCCCATCACATGTTATCACTTTCATTAATGCTAATTTTCACACCTCATTCTCCTCCCATATATTACATATCATTGCTTTTTTGGGCCCCATGCCATCAACAATGTTATGGTACATCCTACATTCAAATACAATGCATTCTCATTATCTTTCTTGTAGTCCATTGGATTCCCTTTATCTTAGATGACATGCACATCTCCCACTTCTCATGGCCATGTTATTCTACCCATTATTATTGGGCATCTTACTATTTCTATTCCATTTACTATTGGATCTATTATTACACATTGTGACATGCTCTTAGGAATCCCTTGGCTTTGGATGCTAAAAATTTGTACCTTCTATTGTTCACTTTGACTTAATTTTATCCACGAGTGACATCTTATCACTATTTGAGGCACTCCACCATAGACACCTTTGTCTTTGGATCCTTTAGTCATCCCACATCCATTTTACTCCTACTCCTCGTGTATCTTCTCTATTCATGATGGATCCTTAGCCTTGACACCTCATATGGTATTTGTCCCTTTCTCCTCTTACAATACCTTTTACACATCCATCTTAATTTACTTCACATATGACTACTACTCATCGGCCTCATTACTTCTATAGATCCCATAGCCCACCTCATAGGAACACTTCTTCACATAGGTCACATGCTTCACATACTCCATCTAGACATATTTTGTGCTCTATTTCTCCACATGCTCGATCTAGACCTATTTCATATACTTGGCCTCATGCACTCTCCTGTGACCATCAGATCCTAGATCATGTTCACATGCATAGTTCTTTACATCAGCTAATCATGGGCCCTTTCCTCATAATCTCATTACATAGATCATTTTGACATTCACATTTGGGGCATCTAATTCCCCCACACCACCCAATGATGTACTCTTGTTCCTAGTTCATACTTGATTGTTGAGGGTTTCTTCATATGGACCTCACTTTGCACACACCACCACATGGGGGCATCCTTATTCCTCCTTTATCACTATTTTCTTTCACAAATTTACAATAAAAATCCAAAAAAATTATCTTAGATCTTGATTGGATGTATTCTTCCTTTCTTATACTACTATATGTTACACCTTTGCTTATCATGTTACTATGTTCATAAGTATGCTTTATCATTTTTCATACACACATGCACATTCACATGGTATATTGAGGTGAATGTATGTCACTTATAGGTTATTACATGATGTATGATGCTTGGCCATGTCCATTACTAGTCCCACTAAGGCTCCTGGGGAATCTACCTTTTTCCTACTACCTATCAGGTTATATTATTGTAATATTTCACATTTTTATTCCTATATTATTTACATTGCATTGTCGCATAATATTTATCTTTTCTAACATGATAATGGATGCTTCATGTGTAGAATTTTCCTTGCAAGACTCCTTCCAATCATGGTTATCTGATTTTTTGTACTTTGTTTGTCATTGTTTGCAGGCTATGCTCTATGTTTACTTGTTACCTTGTTTGCACAAGCCTAATGGCTTTGATTGTCTTATGACATCTTGAGTGGTGTCCCACGTATACCACCAACTACTCAGTTTGCTTTTTATTTTTGCTATATATTTGACTAGTTACTATTTCAATGCACATTGCTTGTTTATCACTAACACTTGTATGCTATCATTTTACCCTCATTTTTCTTGTGCCATGAAAGTTCTATGATGCATAATATTTATTCCCCCTACAAGATTCCTATATCAAATGTGCACATCAGTTTTAGATTTCCTCATTTGGGCTCCATTCACATTTTTTCATCTCACGCACCCCAAATCAAGTGGGGGAAAACATTAGGTGAACCTTTTCACCCTCCCAATAGACACATAACACAGTTACAAAAATAAATACATCAAGAAAAAATAAAAATCAGTTATTAAATAGGCCAAAAAGCAGACATGGCCATAAAAATTAGCATGGACATAAGCATTTAGAATAGACATGAACACCTGGGCACAAGTTTTGGCATGGGCGCTCTATCTGGGGTAAAAATAATCAAAGTATTTTCAATAGTTGCACAATCACATTTTTCTCTTGTTTGAGTAGTTACATAACCACTTTTAGATTGCAATTAGTTACTTATAGGAACTAACTACTAAAGTAGGAACAAAAGTAGGAATCAAAATAAGAACTGAAATAAGGGAATGAAACCCAGGGCATATGTAGGACAATGATATGCCTTGTGCCTTTGTGTCACTCGAGGAAAGATACAAATAAACTTTGTAATCATCTACAGTGGCACTTATCCATAGGGAAGTGTTAATGGTTGGAGGGAAAAACATGACACTCTCCCAATACACTTTCCCTTACGATGATAGGATGCCTAAATCCAAAGTTTAGTGTTGGGATGCTAAATCCCTAGTTTGGAAACACGATTCCCAAATCATTCGTGTTATTCCAACCAAATTCTAAGCATCGGTCTACGAATAGGAACAAATTTATATCCCTTTCTCTTTTAACACTCCAAGTGTACTCTAACCCCTTGGTTTAGCTTTTCCAATACACATTTCCATTTTACATATTTTCCAAGTTAAATTTCAATTGCATTTACCTAGAGCATTGACTACACTTGTTTTATTTTGCAGGTCCTATCTATCCCAATGAAGGAAAAACACACAACAACCATGAAGCAAATATCAAGCACACTTTGGAAAAGATGACATTCCAAGGAACTACACACACATCATTATCACTCCACACACAAAGGTCACCCCTAGGATCCTTATCCTTCCCTCTCCTTAGAATTTCATGGTACACATTTTACACTATTCCATTCGAAACGCTATAACACTCATTTGACATGTTATGGGTATAATCTTCATTCGACTCTCCAAGGTATGTTTTTCTATTCTACTTTATGCTACCAAATCCTTATTCACTAGCATAAAGTGGGGAAAATGTAGTCACTAAATCACACACTTACTATGTACATATAGCCTCTAAATACTTCATTTATATGCATGATTCCTAAGAATAAAACTACTCATTAAAACCTCTTTACTTTGCTTTGACATTGACTTTTATCCTTTTCATCTTTATTGCTTACTTTTAATTGACAACTTATAGTTTTCATACTTGATTGAAATCTTATTAGATTTGATTTCATTTTTCTGAGATTTTGATCACCTTGTACATGACCATCCATTAGGAAAAGACCGCCTGATGCTCTTGTCCCCTTTGGGCACCTTTGTCCTCTTTACCTCTTTTTTTAATCTTTCAAATGATACTTCTTTCTTGTATTATTTTATTCCTATTGGTCATCCTTTCAATCGTTAATGATGAAAATCAAACAAGGAATCATATATATATATATATATATATATATATATATATATATATACATGTCTTATTTAACCTCATTAGGGGGAAAATATTCAAGAGGCACATACTACTACAAGGAGCTAATATTTTCTATCTACTACATCAAGGAATGCATTTTGGAACTACATACTTCATTACATAGGAGGGTTTATTCTAAATTCTATACCACATATTTTCATTTGGGACAAAGTAGTTGTAACTCGCTATATCTTTGTGCGGATGACACTAGGGAATCTTGGCTCAAGGGACACTATTTCAATCACATGCACACAAAAACTACACAAAGTCGAGATGTAGTGCATCATTAAGTGATAATCACATTAGGGTGATCATCGAGGTCAGTCTGACTCAAGAATATGCATATTTTTATTTATATAATGTATACTTGAGTACTATGTAGGTATCTAAGGTTTATTTTGTAGGTACAAGTGTGACATAGTGAATCTAATGCGACCTACAATAGATAAGGAGCAATATTGAGTGACACTGAAAGAATCAGATCCTAAGTATTTCCATAGATACAAGCTCCTAAGAAGCCCTTTCCCAGTATAAACACTCATGTCCCTAAAATCATCACTTTTTAGAATTAAAAACAAAGCTAATACAATCTATAATCTACCCTTCTAGACCAGTCTCCGATCTAGAATTGGTTCATACCTATGGTTACAAGATGAGTCATTCTCCAAACCCTATATATCAATCTTGCTTGCATTTCCTTTTCTTGATCTTGCTTGAATATTTTTATATTTATTTGATTAGTAATATCCTTAATTTTATTAAATCACATCTACACGTATATATGGTTTCAAATATTTGGTTGGTTCTTTAGAGTGATATGCTTTACAAATTCCTCTTCCTAGCCTAACCAAAACTTTGTCTTTGATTTTTATATCCACATATTTAAGGTTCTAGGAATCGAGATTCTTAAGCGATTGACAATGTGAGCTATTTTTTTGGTTTTTGTTCTTTGGTTACACCTACATCAAATAGTTGGCATTATTTAAGTTCTTCAAAAGTTTTTGGAAACAATTTATTTTGTTCCTTTTTCTTAAAAATGTGAAAATTATTTTTGATGCTACAATAAAAGTGGTTCTTTAACCACCCAAGTAGAACAACCACAAAAAGAAAAAAAGAGTTTTTCTTTAAGGGATCGATATTTTTGGCATCATAAAACTTTTGAAGACACATAATTTAACTCCAGTCAAAGTTTACCATAATGCTTCCTATATATTATGTTTTATTAGATATTCCTACAGGATTAATATTGTCTATAATGAATTTTAACATGTTTTTGTTTTGTTTTGTGAACATTTTTTGTAAACTAGTCTTATTGGTAGTCAAAAATGCTTAAGGGATTATGAAAAATTATGGATTAGATATCAGTATTGGGATTTGGCTCAAAGCTTTGAAACATAATTTTCTTGACTCCATTACAAAATCAATTTTAATTGTTACACATGTTAGATTTGGGTAGGAGTTGTGTTTGAAATTGGAATATGATTAAAAATACTTATCGAATAGTTCATACTTTTGATGAGTACTACCCAACTAGACTAGATTTCATGTTAATGATACAAGTTGTGTTTATTAATCTCCACTGTCCTTTCTCGGGATTTTGGACTTGGATATATGATATTAAGTGTTACGCTTTCCAAGCACTCGCTTATAAACCCAAGAAATTTATTTATATGTTTCCTAGACAACTATAATAACTCCTCTTTCAGTTAGAAACTATTGATTCTATGAGATGATCATAAGGACATGTCACATTTATTTGTTACATTTTCTAGATATGTTAGATTTTATATTTTGTCAAATTCTTTCAAAGTTCATAACGCTAAATTATCAATATATAAATTCAAACCAATATAAATAATTTAAATATATCTAAAAATGTTAATGGATATCAATCTAAGGTTTTTATCTTGGATTTTTTTATACTATATCAATTGATAACTCCATTACAATTTCCAAAAATGCCTTTCGGTGATGAATGACACCAATCTAATTACATGACTATATTAGTCTAAAAAATTATTTTCCCCTAAGAATAATGCAGACTCAAACCACTATATGGGTAAAATATAATGATTTCTTAATTGGTTTTCAAATAAAAAAACATCAAAGTGATTGTTTTTTTCACAAAATAACTCAAGAAAATGTCATATGAGATGGAAAAAAAAAAAAGGACTACAATAATTGAAATAGACAATACATTTACTATGGGACAACTACCTCCATTTAAAGCACTTAACATATGCATATTTTTGGTTTAATAAACAATGAAATGGGTCACTATAGTATTCTACATAAAATAATATAACAAAATCTTAATCTTGTTAAAAATTGAGGATTCAACTAGTATGGATTTAATCAACATTCATTTTTTTATCGTTAAACACTTTTGACCGGAGCTATGAACCAAAGGGTTGGTGGGGCCCCATCCTACAACAATGTCCTTAGACATGATATTACAATTAAAACCAACACAAACCACTGCGGCCATTGAGCCCAATAGGGTAAAAATCACTATGTAATTTTTTTCCGCCATTGCTTATTTTTAGAGCCACCATCTACCTTTTTAACCCTAATGCCAGCGATGAAAATTTTCTTGCCACCGTCGAGAACCACCAACCGAAGCCATGAGCCGTAACTATCGGTGATTCAACACCCACCACCACCAAATCATAAAATAAACATTACATAATGAAACAAGTAAATACATACCAAAGATAAATACACATGTGACACAATATGTATAGTGGAAAACCCCAATAGGTAAAAACCACTTGAAATAACCTTTTACTATCAGAGAACCAAACTTACATCCAAGTATTTTTCACCTCCTCCTTTAAACCCTAATCACAAGGGTAAATAATTTTCACCTTTGATATATTTTCACGAACATATCAAATGAGGACCTTAATGTCCTTTTTATACAAGGTGATCGGGTATGTCTCCCGACCCACCTTTTCAACCTAAAAGGTTGACACATACACCTAGGTTTATAATATTTAATATTAGAAATATAATCATTTCATGATATTAAATATTTAACCTAAAGTATATACCTAGGTTAGCATATTTAATAATAGAAATATAAATATTTCATATTATTAAATATTAACCTATATAATAGTGATGGACCCATTTAATTAAGGGGTGGCCACCCACTTAATCATTATGTTCCAACACTCCCCTTAATGATAAGTGGGGTAACATATGCCAATAGATTACCTTCTCGTGGTACACTACAAGATTTACAATCCTTAAACCATAAAGGTTTTAGGCTAGCATATCGGGTGAAGGAATTATAACACCTTCATCATACTCAAGTTACCTTTTGGTACAAAAGGATTTGGAATCCCAAAGATCATCCCATGATCAAGTGGCTAAGTATGATTTTTGAGTTTTACATGTTCTCACAAGTTCTCATAAAAGGTTATTGAACCCAAGCATATAGGAGCCTTTTATAACTAAGGACCTCCTTAACAATATGCTTGCATTGGATGTTTACTAGTAAACTCAATAACACTAAAGAGTTTACTAAAGACCACCTTTAAGGTCTTTCTACACTTCTTTCTAAAAAGAAATGAGGAGGTATACATGCCCGAAGGTATTTTTACACTTGCCCAAAGGTATTTACAATTGCATTTTTAATATTACAAATACCAAGTTCCATTAGGAGGTGACATTTCATGCACACTCCCCCTCAATGGAAACTCTCGACAATCCAAGTTTTCCATGAAAAGTGACAAAAATTTATAGTACTCAGGGACTTTGTGAAGATGTCAAAACTGCTCTTTATTCAACATGAACTTGAGATTTATCTCATCACTTAGCTCCTTTTCACGGATGAAGTGTATATGTATCTCAATGTGCTTCATCCTCTAATGTTGAACTGGATTCTTAATCAAGAGTAATACAACTCTGACCACCACATAGAAGAGGAATACTTCCTTTAGCTTCCATGTGTATCTCTACCAACACCGCTGCAACCACATGGCTTCTTTGCTTCTTCCATTGTACTTATCTGCCTAGTAGAAGAAATGGAGACTATTGATTGCATTTGTTGTTCCAAGTAATGGTTTCTTATACCAAAAACTTGAACACATATCCAATATATTTTATAACACAACATCAGTATGGTTAGAATCACAAAATCCATATAAGATAGCATTTTCATTCTTAGTATAATGCAACCCATAATTGATTGTTCCTTTAATATATCTAAAAATTATTTTTGCAAGATTCCAATGATCTCAAAAAAAAAGGTTCTGCATAAACCTTGAAGTAATTCCTATTGTATAGGAAATATCTGATCTAGTTATAGTTAGATAAATCAAACTATCAACTAACAACCTATATAAAATAGGATCAACTTTTTCATATGCAGTTTTTAGGATCAATATTTAGTCCAACTTCCATTGAAGTAAAAAATGGTTTACAATCAATCATAATAAAACTTTTTCAATACATAGGTTGCATATTGTGTTTTGAAAAATAACAATAGAATGAAATGCAAGTCATACAAAGAACATGATGTGAGAAACCTAACTCATTCATTTCAAAAGTATTGTTTCAATTTCTCTTTAATCCTATGAATTAAAGTAAAACTATCACTAGTCATAAGAAAATCATCAACATATATACATATAATGATAATATGAGAGCCTTCTTGCTTAATGAATATATCATTTTCAGAAGAACAATTAACAAAACCTAAGAGTTTAAAGAAGGAAACAATTTTTCGCATACCAAGCTCTAGGAGCTTGCTTTAAACCATACAAGGATTTCTCAACTTACAAACATAGTTTTCTTTACTAGTTTCTTCAAATCCTTTAGGTTGAAACATGTAAAGTTCTTCTTTTAAATCACAATTCAAAAAATAATTTTCCTTATCCATTTGGTGGATTTCCCACCCAAAAATGAGCAAGCAATAAAAACAAGGCCCTAACAATACTCATCTTAGCTACAGGAGAAAAGGTCTCAACATAATCAATACCAGGTTTCTGAGTGAAACCTCTAGCAACAAGTCTAGCTTTGTGTTTGTCAATACTACTATCAACATTATATTTTACTTTGTATAACCATCTAGACCCTATAACACTTTCATCTGTGGCTAAGGTTCATACAAGGTCATTAATGCATGGTACATATGATGGCTTCTGGTCATATTCCTAAGGTTAATAGGATTAGAACTTTCTAACATAGATTGAGCCCATTTTGGTTTCTTAACTAGGGAGATAGGAGATTCAAAAACATCCATAGTATCAACACAAGAAACATCATCATGACCATTTACCAAATTTTCATTATCAGAATCAAAACCATCATTAGAAGAATTGATAGATTTAGGAATATCATCACCATTGTAGATGAACAAAAACATTTTTCCAACACAATAACATTGCGATTTTCAGTTACTTCCCTTTTACAGGGTCGTAAATCCTTAGACCTGTAGTGTTAATACCATATCCAACACAAGAAAAAAGAAGTCATATCAAGTTTCTTTCTTTTCTTTTTAGGGATATATAAAGAAGCATTTAATGAAGCAACTTCAAAAGAAGAAGACAACACATGTAAACCTTTCACTAGATTATATCTAGACATTTCATATAAGCTTTGATAATTAACATGTCCTAACCTTTCATGCCATAGTTTTGAATTATTCAAACTTTGAGATATAAAACAAGATGTAGAAGAGAAATCATCACAAAATATATAGACCATTTCTTTGAATTCCTTCAGCAATTATGTTATCATCACTATCCTTGATGTACCAAGTGTCCTTCAAAATTTGAATAGATAATCCATCATGAGTTAGTTGAGAACATGATAAAAGATTCTTTTTTCAGTTTAGGAACAAGTAAAACATTATTCAAAACACCATTCACAAATTTTACTTTTCCTTTTTCTATTGCTTCTAAAAGTGAATTATCACCAAGATATACATGTTCATTGATTTTCATACTATCAAATACCGAATTGGAAATACCAGTCATATGATTTGAAGCACCTGAATCTAGAATCCATTCAGAACTAGAGGAAGAGAATAAAGCATTTAATGCAAATAGTTTTAGGAGCATCACTAGAACTATCCTTTTTCCTTAAATTATATTTAGAAGACACACCTATTTTTTTTTATGGATATTTTCTTAGATTTGCAATCTTCCTTTTTATGCCCAAATTTACCACATTTGTGACAATTACCATTAAAGCTTACATGCAATTGTTCAGAAGAAACACTTTTCTTATCAACAAATGAAGATTTAGATCTAAAATTTGATCCGAGAAGGGCTTGTGAGGTTTGAGTTGAAAGGAGTGCTTGAGAGGCATTCTCCTTAGAGTCAAAGTTCAACATCACTTGCTCTTCTTGTATCAGAAGAGAACTCAAAGAATTTAAATCAGAAATTCATCCTCATTATGATATTTAGAGTTTAAGATAGAAATAAAATTCCTAAATATTTCATGTATATTCAACTAAACAATAAAGTAGATTAATTTTTCACCAATTAAGTCACAATTGCATCCATCTAATTGTGCTTTAATATTTTTAATTTTGGCTAAGAAATTAACTACTTTTTCATCTCCTTTCATAGGAGTCGTAAGCAATTCTAAAACAAGCTTAATGATCTTAGATAAGCACCTGTACCTTCATGCATGGATTCTAATTGTGTCCATACCTCTTTCGGATGTTGATATTACCAATGTGCAGAAGATATTCATCATTCACATTGCGTAGAATCATGGAAAGAGCCTCCTACATCCATTGTGAGAATACATTCACATTATCTATCATCACTTGATGACCGACCAGTGGGAGAAACTTAGATCTAGAAACAATCATCCAAAGTTTCCTCGCCATAAGTTTTGATTTAACCCTGATCTTCCAGATGTTGTAATTGGCCCCATTCAGGATCTAGGATTTATCAAGGTAGAAATAACTGGATGCCATTGTCTTCTGAACTGTAAAACACATCTCATTGTAGTATATAATACACCACAAAAAGTTAGATACATATTTAAAAAAGATGACAATATCTAGATTTTGATCAAAATAGTTTGTATCAACAATCAAGTATATATTTTTAAGTCTGATTATAACTATTTTATAGAACCAGATCTAAAAATATATGATATGTAATATATACTACCTAATTTTGAAAACATTACAGAAATTCTAGTGATTCCATGAATCACCTGTGATTCTAGGGTGAATCTGATGATTGAGCCAATGTTGGTGATTTGGTCTCAAAATTTAATTGAATAAAAAATGGTTATATTTTCCAAATTTGGGTTTTTGTTGGTAAATTTCCAGAAATGACTGAAAATCATGGATGATTTATGAAATCACCTACGATTCCTGAAACTATCAACATTTTTTAAAATTTTGATTTTGATTTTCCTTTTGTTCAGTTTTTACTATTGTATAGAAATTGAAGGGACTAGAGTATAAATTATATAAAAAAACATCAATATAATTTTTCTTTATTAAAATAAAGAATTACTATAGTTTTAAGACTATAGTATAAATTTATTAAAAACAATTAGAAAGAACCCTATTAAAGGGAGCCCACTAAAAAATAGATGATACTAAATTAAAAAAAAAAAATTCAAACCAGAGTATTTGGTAACAATATTATTTTGCCCCATTCCAAGATTCTTTAACCGAGCCAATAGGAAAAATCAAATTCCTATTCTCGAGGAAGATTGTCTCCCTTTGAATTTTTACATGTTTACCCTAGAATTTAACCTGGGCTACACATATTAAAACTTAAAGAAACATAGGAAAATATTTCATACAATATTTAACCCTTACCAGGTTTTTCACGCAAATATTCATGGGAGGTAATATTCTTCCCAAATTTTCACTTGTGCATCCACATAAATTCTTCACAAAAAACTTAGGTTGCACAAAAAATTAGAAAGAAGAGGTCTCGACCATTTTGAATACCCTTTCGAAATGATTGAATAAACCCATAAAAATTAAATAGATTAAATACTATACCTTAGATCTAACCTATTTAATTTTACCCCAAGCTCTGGTACCATGTTAGAAATTGAGGATTCAACTAGTATGGATTTAATCAACATTCATATTAACATTTAAACATTAATACATTATGCCATATAATAAAATAAACATTACATAATGAAACAAGTAAATACATACCAAAGATAAATACACATGTGACACAATATGTATAGTGGAAAACCCCAATAGGGTAAAAACCACTTCAAATAACCTTTTATTATTAGAGAACCAAACTTACATCCAATAACTTTCACCTCCTCCTTTCAACCCTAATCACAAGGGTAAATAATTTTCACCTTTGATATATTTTCACGAACATATCAAATGAGGACCTTAATGTCCTTTTTATACAAGGTGATCGGGTATGTCTCCGACCCACCTTTTCAACCTAAAAGGTTGACACATACACCTAGGTTTATAATATTTAATATTAGAAATATAATCATTTCATGATATTAAATATTTAACCTAAAGTATATACCTAGGTTAGTATATTTAATAATAGAAATATAAATATTTCATATTATTAAATATTAACCTATATAATAGTGATGGACCCATTTAGGTCATCACAGTCCTCATTCATGTATTCACCATCTCCATTTACATCTGCCAGACCATCTATGTCATCCTCATCTATCTTTTTCCATCCAACCTTAGCTCGGCCCCATTCTTCATCGAGCCCTTCCGATCGCATGTTAACCCAACTCCCATTTTGTTAGCTTCTCTATTACTCGATCCCTAATTATCCTCCCCTAATCTTACATAGATACTCGACCTTATGATATTTCCATTTTTCTTTCTTGTCACTTTCAAATCTGTTACGCCAAGCCCTAGTCATCGAATTAACTTGGTTTCCATCGAACAAATCAATATTTATTTCATCCACCTTCGATTCCATAATTTTATTGCATCCTTTTTGCGATCCTGTCCCCAGATCCTCAGAGGTTCCTATTTTTCATCTCACCCTCATCACTAAGCCTAGATCTACCTCTAAAGTCTTGATCTGCATTTAATGCCATTTGCTTTCAATTGATCTACAACCAGTGTCGCCATCGATCGGGTGCTTCAATCTCAGGTCACCATCAATCTTCATAAGTTTGGATTTTACTTTGTTTAGATTAGATATGCATTTTATCACTTTTATTACATTTTAGTTTATGTTTTATCTCGATTCTACTAATCTAATTTATAAATATTTTATCTTATATTTATAAAAATGTTGCTCAATTGACATCCATCCTAAAAAGTTTTCACTTCTCAAGAATGATATTGTTAGGAAACCCACCCATCTATCTACTAATTATTTTTTCATGTTGAGTTATCTTGATTTAGGTGATTAGATTCGTTGCATGAGGAGGATGATCTCTCATTTGCACCCCATACACATCGTCATCCCATTTAAAATTACCTTAAATCCTCTCATACTTGGAGTTTCTTATCTTCTTGTTACGATTTCACTAATCTGAAAAGGTAATGAGGAAACTTGTTCAACATTATGGCATGGCTGGTTGGACCCACCCATCTATGGTGAGTCTTTTCATTATTTTTCATTTCCATTTTTCTTTTATATTCTTCTACTAACCTCTCTTAGGAAGGAGTGTTGTTTTTTCTTGCATTTGTGGGTTGCTTTTCTTGATTTTCTTGGAAAAATTAAAAAATTAAAAAATAAAAAGGAAAAGCGTTTTCTAGGTATTCCTCTTTTTCTTAGTTGCTTCTTTTTGCATCATAATTTCATTTCTTGCTTGATTTTCCTCATGAACATAAAATTTAATTTTGGGATCTAAAAATAACCTTTCATATTTTCTTGGAAATCTAGTCTAATTAGGGGTTTAACACTTTGCATACACTCTTATCACACACATCCAAACACATGCATCAAAACTACACATCTTAAAATTTCCTCCTAGGTGGAACTATTGGGATTTCATCACCCAATAGGAAAGCCACCACGATGTTCTGGCCGCATTACAATTTTTTTGGCTATCAGTATATTGGATAAGCACTCGAATCCCTTATTGTTGTGGGGCCATGAAGTGAGAGGGTAGGCCCCAATACAAGCACCGTACCGGTAGTCATTAAAATTATGCCTCATGTACCTTTGGGTATATCAAGGAATCCAGCCAAAACTACTTGAAACCATCCATAGATCGACCATTTCCTAGGTTCCCTTCAAGCCCATTTTTCATTTCTTTTCACATCTTTAATAATCAAGATAATCAAAATTTTGTTGTGTGACTTATTTGAGTTAATTAAAAATCAGCATAGTTTTTTTTATTGTTTGTTTCATGCCAGTTATTACACAATCCCAAGCAAGAAAAATGGAACAAAACATGTCATCCAACAACATTCCTATTTCCACTACTTCCTCCCAACAAACTTCTACACTTTCTATTCTTACCTCTACTCCTTTGAGTCACCTATTTTGCAGATTACTTAATTCATATGGTTTCCATTCCCTTCTTCAAGAGACTCAATTGGTCCAACCTAACACTCATGTAAAAACCAACCCCTTCTTTTATCATCACCCATTCCATCTAGACCAGCAACACCCCCTTCTACCACCTCTATTGAAGCTTTTGGGCCTCCTATCATCCCTCATGGGTGTGCATAATTCAAGAGCTCCTCAATGCTAATATAGTTTCTCTCCATGAATATCTCCTTCATAAGACTACCAACCTTCCCATTTATGGACCCCCTTTGCAACAAATTTATGCTTACTATTCCAATCCTGAATCTACACAAGTCCTCACATCACAACTTGTTGTATTCTTCCCTAGAGATATGAATGAACTTGTCATGGCCCAACATGAGCTTGATCCTAACCAATCCTCCTCTATATTCCTCACAATCACCAAACCACCCAATTAGTGGTCCTCATTCCTCCTAACTTTACTCGTGTTAACACTAATATCGCTTCTTCTAATCCCATCACCTCATCATCATATCCACTACGGTCACTTTTGCCCTATCAAATCATCTCAAGAGTCTCACTTGCTTCCTCCTCCACCTTAACAACATAATTAAACTTTATCCCTTATCTCCACTTCACATGTCTATGCAAATGTGATCACTTCACATCCCCATCCTTCTGAGTCAACTTAAACCCATCAACCTCCTCCTTGAGGTGTCTTATCGCATTACATATACTTCCCAATCAATCAACTCAAGTATCCCAACCACCTATTACTTACATCCCAACTCATCCTATATCAAACCAATCAAATGTCCCCATCTCTCAACATCCAACTCAATCCCACCAATCTTATCACATCCCCATTTCCCAACAACAATCTTTATCTCAACCCATTCAATCATAACCCTTCAATTATATTCCCCCTTATCAACCACTTCCACCAACACCTACTCATCCTCAAACATATCAAACTTATCAACAACCTAATCCATATACCTCATATGCATCACAATCTCATCCTTAACTCTCTCAACCCCATCCATCTAATGATCCCATGCAAGAATTATTGAGTAGAATGGATAATCTTGAATCCATTACCTTGGGATCCAAGACCACCTTCTCATATGAAAAATATGTAATGAACCTATCAATCCATTTGTCCCCGTAAAGCCTTATCCTCCTCATTGGGAATTACCAAAATTATCCAAGTTCAATAGCAAAGAGGACCCATAACAACATATTCATGCTTTTAGACATTCATGTTACCTCATTGCCCATGATTAAGACCTTATGCTTTACACATTCCCCATGTCGTTAGCTTGGACCGACATTGGATTAGTACAACGACATCCCGTAACATTCATTGTTTTCCTTCACCCAACTCACACAACTATTCCTAAAATTTTTTTGATCAATAGTTCACATAAGATCACTATCATAGACCTCTATGCCATTAGACAGTATGATGAAAAATCTATCACATATTTTGTCACACGATGACGTGGCATAATCAACCAACTATCATTCACTCTTCCACAGATTGAATTGATAAAACTCTTCTCATGGTATTGTGTGAAGAATATATCCTCTACTCTTCAAATTCAATCATTCAAAACATCTGAAGATTCATTTATTATGGCTCGAAACTTGAACTCCATGCCCTTGAGCAAGGCCATCTCAAACTTCAATCAAGTATACCTAAGTATGAATTCACTAAATCTTCCATGTATGGGGATAAATCGAAGAATGCCACTAATGCAATTATGATTAAATCATCATCCACATCCACTTCTCACATGGAGCCTCCACAAAGAGATCCTAGCCACCTCCTAACTATACCCCTCTTGAGGAATCTTATAGTTCAATATTCAACAAGTTAATGGTGGTCAATCTCATTTGAATTCCTCCAATCTAACCCTACAATGAATTAAGACCCAAAATAGTATGGCATCATGAGTATCATTATTGTAAATACCATCAAGTATGTGGCCATGAAATTGAGAAGTTTCACACTTTTAAAGACCTTGTCCAAAAACTCATAGAATCTGGTGACCTCCAAGTGGATAATCCTAATGCACCACCTAATCAACCCTTAGAAGTTTTCAAACAACCTTTTCCTAATCATCCACCTAATAATCAAACTCCACCTTCCTCATCACAGAACCTAATGTCCATACAATTAATACTATAAATCAAGACCCAACACCTTCACCTACATCCCATCATCTTGTCATCCATCATGCACCTACTCCTATTTTAGAATCTTATCTTGCACTCATAACTTCATCAACATATACACCTATCCCTACACACGTTATATCTACATCGATTTGTGTCCACAACTCACGCAACCACTTCCCCATCCATATCTACCATGTTCCCATCTATCACATTTAGTCCTTCACCTATAATTACCTTAACATCTTCATCTCACATCCGTACATCTACACTCACCACTATATCAATCACATCTACTACCATGATGATCTTTGTGACTGCATCAAAATTTGAATCTATGTCTACATCTTCTATGCATACATCCAACATAAGCGCAAATGAGATTCTCACCCCATCTACATGTCCAAGCATTCCCACACCAAAGAATCCTAAAGTTACACAACTCTGGTCAAGCGCATCATAGGAAAAACCACTTGTACCTTAAATATCCACCTCTACAACATAATCTACATGTATCTAGTTTTACCTCCATAAATTCCCAGGTTGAAATTTTCATCATTATCGCCAAGGAAAAACCTCAAAATAAAAGTCTAAGAACCTTGGCATGCCCATCTAAAAGTCCCTCACACACCCACACAAAATTTGGAGCTTCCTCCTCCCAAGACTAACCCTCTAAGAAACCTAATGTCACATCATCACTATTAGGAACATCTTCTTTCAATTTAGGGCTGACCCTTCATCCAAGACCCCATTATCAATAAGCCAAATCATCTAATCCTTCTTCCAAATCTGACCTCTTTTCCACACCATTCACATATTCAATTACTAAATCGAGTCCAAGCCATCTAAGACACCAATTATAAAAAATGAAACCAAGACACAACCATCTTCTTCTCTTAAGTCCAAGACAAAATAAAAAGGCTCCCATAAGGCCTCATTATATAGCAAACCATCCCTTTCCTCCACATCCACCCTTCTTAAAGTCCCTTCAACTACATATTGTTCTTTAACCACCCCATTGATTATTATACATATATCTTTCGACACCTACTTCAAACATTTGCAATCACTCTTCCACCTATTAAACCTTTTGATCCACGTGGCCCAAGACCTTCATGGTTCAAATCTAATCTCATTTTTACATACCATCATGCACCAGAAATGACACTAGACATTGCAATGCCATCAAACCACCATCCATAATCTTATGGATGAGGATGATATTCTCTATTGAAGGGGACACCTCTTCCCATCAAATAACCTAGCTTCTACATCCCAATCTTCATCCACCAAGATCTCTAAATCCGCTCATTCATTCAAGACTCGTTAGAGTAGGTATTTACCTTAGCTCATGTTCACCTAGGTACTTTATTTACCTTTATTATATTTATCCTCACCCACTTATGTGTGTGGATATTTATTTTATCTTATTTAGATATTAGGAGATATTATCTAGTCATAGTATAGTTATTTCCTTGATCTATGGTATTAACTAGTTCTTTCCTTGATCTATGGTATTGACTAGATCCTTGATGTCTAGTTCTCTCCTAAATCTATGGTCTTGACTAGTTCTTTGATGACTAGTTATTTCCTTAATTTATGGCTTGATCTACGACCTTTCTTGGTTCTTAGATTGTTATTCCTTACTGTATAAGAAAGCCTCATTCTCAATGTATTGCATTGAGTTCCATAATAATATATGATATTGTTGTTCATTTGTTTGCAAAGGTTTTATGTAAATCTATTATGGTGAATTTCTTTCATCTTATTGACCGTGGTGTTTGATTAGCATCTGTGTTCTTGGCTTGGTACGATCTCGGTTATCGCTCCTTTCAAGACCTTCATTTCCATCCTCCTCAAACCAAGACCTCTATTAAATAAGGTCCTCCTCTCTTCATCAATTCTATTTGGATCACCACCCATTTGCACCACCATGACTTCCAACCACCTACTCAATCAAAATCAAAAGTCATTATCACCACTCCCTCTAACGAGTCTACTCCACCCCCTTCTTCATCAAAACCTAAGGTGTCTCATCTTAGTTGTCTTGTCTACCGCTTATTAAACAGAGTGTTATGAAAAATTCATTAGGGCTTAGTTAAGATGTCACTTTATGAGCTCATCTAAATCTCCCCATATCATAGAAAGCTCTCATTGAAGCTATTAAACATATCCCTACCTCTAGTGATGAGGCTCACCTTTACATATCTTATTGGAGCCCTCATTACTTCTATCTCCATATATTTTGAAAATACCGAGATTCCGACATAACACTTGAAGATCACGACCTTCCCCTTTTCATCACTATGCATATCAATGACACATTCATTCATCATTCTATGATAGACAATGGAGAAAACATAAAACCATCTCATCCCATATATTTGATTAGAAAAATCTCCCTAATTCCATTGTCACCCAATCACATGCGGTCCTTCGCGCATTTAACAATGTTGTTGCCCCAGCTTTGGGTACAATTATTCTTCCTATCTCTGTGTTGGTGAAAAATCCTCCATGAGGTATTCTATATTGTAGAAGGGGAGTTTTAATACAATATCCTACTTGGATGACCATGGATTCATGCCATGCGTTGCATTCCTTCCACCCTTCATCGGTGCATCAAATATGAACATGAGGGGAATATTTTAACTCTCCCCACGTGACACTCCATTTAAATCATGTCATACGACTTAATGAACTAATATCATGCTCATCACCATACAAGGTTCTTCCGAGGCATCTACTAGCTCATCCTTCTCCACATCCAAGATTCCCAATGACCTTAGACAAAGTGATGGATTGGATCTCGGTGGGGAGTACCACCTTCTCATACTTAACACTCTTCCCACACATAATAGACTCAGTAGACCTGATATAGCTCTAAAGTATCAACTGATATCAAGGATGTCATTCCCTTGATCTATCTCATCTTCATACCAACCTCATATATGGTGGCATTGATCACCCTTCCTCTCACATTGATGCTCAACATCACACAAAACCATATACCTATGGGTTCAAATTTCTTAACAAAAATCCTTCACCTACAATTATCTCCATCGATGTGCATGGAAAGGATTTGGAATGGGCCATTATGAACAAGGTATGCATGACCTCGTCATTGATCAATCTTGCAAACCCCATGAAAATTTGGGTTGGGATTTAAGGAATAATCTGTCGACCCTCTTCCTCCATCTTTAGCTCTCATGGACATTGATCCTCCATCTTCTCCATCCCACGAGGTCATGGATATGGATGACACCGTGTCCATATCCTCTAACATTTTTTTAATGTCCACCATTACCTTGGGACCAGTCACTTATCAATGTGAAGGTGAAACTAGGTCCTTCCCTCTTCAATATCTAGATATGATAAAGAAATATTTCCCTACCATTGACATTCTTCAATGCACTAATGATGATTCCATCCTTTCCTATATGGGGGTAGAAGATTCATTTCTTCATAAGACCTTACCACCAGACACATCCACATTTCTTAACAAATCCACTATCGACATCAACATTGGGACTCCGTAAGAGCCCCACATTCTCAAAGCGGGTCAATCCTCGATCTCGGGAGTTTGAATCTTTTACCGCATTACTTTATAGACATATCCAAGCATTTATATTGTCATATAATGAAATGTTAGGCCTCAATACTTCCATTTTTGTCCATAAAATTGCTACCTTTCCTAACACTAAGCCGGTTAGATAGAAGCATCACCACATGCATCCTTGTGTTTCCCTCCTTGTCAAATAGGAGTTACAATGCATTCTTTTAGCTGATATCATCATCCCTATTGACTATCCAAAATGAGTCTCCAATATCATAACTTTGTTTCCAAATATTTCAAAAGATTTGCATTTGCATTTAATTTTGATATTTAAACCTCTCTTTCCCTAAAGATGACCTACCTCTTCCTAAAATCAATCAACTCATAGACCTTACTATAGGACATGGGATGCTTTCTCTTATGGATGGTTTCTCTGGGTTTAATCAAATTCTCATCACACCAAAAGACCAAAATAAGACTTCTTTCATCACTCCTTGGAGGAATTTATGATATTGTGTTATGCCCTTCAGTTTGAAAAATGCCAGAGCCATCTATCAATGAGCCATGACTTGCTCTGGATTTGTCAAATTTGTGAGGTTGAGGATGAGTCAAACCCTTGTAATAAATTAGCTATTTTCATGGGAGCATGTTCCCTTAATTTAATGACATTTCTATTTTTAGAAAAATGTTAGCTAAGGGCCCAGTTGTAATGGCTCGGCCTAAGAACTTATAAATAGTTGATGCTTCAAGTTAGTAGATATAGATTTTTTTGGAGGAGTTGCTCTTGAGCTTGGAAGAGTACTTGGATATTCTAAGAGACCTTTTAATTATATTCAGAGTTACACCTTGCTATTGAAAATCTGATTTATTGTGTTGAATGGTTAATCAATGTTTACTTTGTGAATTTATGATTCCTTAGTATGAATGATTATGTTACCTTTATTTTAGGTTTTCTATTTCATGTTGTGAAGGAATAATATGACTATCTTTTATGTCAGTTGTGAAAACCTTATTTTCCTTTTGTATTAATTTATGTCATTATTATCCCTAGTTGCAAAAATAGATGTTTGACATATGCATGTGTGGTTTCCTCATGATCAATTAATTGTGTGTTGAATCTAATTCGATCTATCCTTATGAACACTCAAGTTTAACAAAGGAATGTATGCCCCTGGTTTGTGGTATTTTGTACCCTTTCAAGTTGCGATAGGTGAAGGTGGTCAATGATGCAAGCATCACTCCCACATTAACCCTTCTAGATGTTAAACATCCCTTAATTTGGTGCATCACCACCCTTAGTATAGTTTCATTTCTGTGAAATCTCTTTCCTTAAAACTCATGAAGATGTTAGCTTAGGATTAGATGGTCATTTTATTACACTAGGAGTAGTAAAGCATTCAGTTTAGGAAGAGGAATCCGGCCTTCTCTGGAGGTTCACCTCGAGCCCAAGTCCCACAACTTGAGAGGTGATCCCATGTGTCCCAATCACACCAAACGTCCTGTTCACATTTTGGCCATTCGGGGTGCAGTGATTTGGAGACAACAATACCTTCACGTGCTTACCCAAAGTGCACACAAATACTACAATATCCTCCAGTATGTGGGTGTGCTATTTAACATAAAAATTTGTGCATCTGGTATTATGTCTTGATGCTTTACTTGTCCTCACAAAAAATGATCCTTGATAAATGATCAAGCCCTAAATTTCTCTTTCCTAGCTTCACAACAACTATAAAATCAAACTCCTCAAACAAAAGTATCCACCTATAAATGTGCCCTTGCAAAATAGGCTTGTTGACCAAATACTTGAGTTATATATGATCTCGTATAGAAAATAAACAATGTTTCCAACAAGTACTTCATGAACTTGTGCAACATGTAGATCATAGATAACTTCTCACGCTCAATGGTTTTGTAATTCTATTCACGCACAGTGTCAACTTACTACTTGCAAATAAAATGGGATGATCTACAATTCCCTCCCATGGTTACACCAACACTGCGCACCAATTACCATTCCCGAGGCATCATCATGAACATGAAAGGGTTTTCCCTATAAAGTAAAATGCAAAATAGGTGCAGTGGTAATCCATTCCTTTAATGTTTCAAACGTTTGTTTTTGTGTGTCACCCCAATAGAATATCCCTTTACCTTTAACAATTATTCCAAATGTGTAAAATATTTGTATAGTCTTTTATACATTTATTTTGATAACAACCATGTCTCGTAAATCCAGTAAACTTCACTTTGATTGTTAGGTTCTTCTAAACCTAAGATCACAACTATCTTGGTTGGGTCTACCAACAATCCTACCTTGCAAATGATGTGCCGAATTAAAGTGCCAAAAGGTGTAGAAAATATGCACTTCTTAATGTTGAGAGAGATTCTCAACGACTGCACCTCTCAAACATGAGCCTCGATTATCACAATGGTCCTTGATTAAGCCATATATTTTCCAATCATCTAAATATACCTGTAAGAATTTATGAATAAAATCTTGAAATTCCTGCACAAAAATGCATGAGAACATCGCTGAATCATTTTGAAATCCAAAGGGAAAAATAGTATATGCAAAACTTCCTCATTCAGTGGTGAAAGTTTTCTTTTCCTGATCTTTCTTCACGATGCGCACCTAGTGATAACCTGAAAATCCATCTGTAAAAGAATATATCTCACGCCCAACAACTCCTTCAAGGATTTCTTTTGTGAATGGGGTAGAAAAATGATCAAAAACACATGAAGCATTTATTTCTCTCGTAGTCCACATAAATCCTTATCCTCTCATCCTTCTTAATAATTATGACCATGGGGCTAACCCATTTAGATTCATCAATAGGCTCAATTATTCTAGACTTGAGCATCTTGTCGATTTTCTCCTTCACCTTCACGCACAAATTAGGATTCATCCTACAAGGCCTCTTCCTAACCGAGCGTGCACCTTCTTTCAACTTGATCTCGTATTTATCCTAAAGATGGGTGTACCCCCTTCAACTCATGATAGCCCCATGGAAATAATTTCTGGAATTCATGTGAGAGTTCAATAATCTTTTTACTTCTTTTCTCGACCAGTAATCACCAATAATGGCCTCCTTAGGCTCTACCTCTATACCGATGTTAACCTTCTTTGTGTTCATAGGAGTATGATAAGCACATGCCTTCTCATCTATAGTGTCTATACATTACCTTACACAGGACCTTTAGTGTGGTTAACATCCGAGTTATCAATTTCATCATCATTTATCATGTATACACATTTTCCCTTTTCTTTTTTATTCTAGGTGTGTACCATCTCTTCTTTGTTTGTATCCTCAAGATCAAGGTGCTCCTCAAGGTCAAGTTTCCCAAAAACTCCAACATAAGTTATTAAGCCTTCGTGTTATATTAAGAAGTAAGGTGCTTCATAATCTACAATGCTTCATGGAATGGGGGCTTAGTAGAAAAATAAACAAAATTTTGGATCATATCGTAAGTCATCTCTTGAAAATTTGTTGTTTCCTTTTTAACTCAAAGATGGACATATTATGTGCATGCACAACCGCATAATGTGGAGTATAACTTATGTACCCAAAGTGATGGTGGTAATGCCTCCTTTCCCTACACTCATGTTCTCTCATAATCATGGACGTGTTGAAAGAAAAGAGACTTCCCATGAAATTTGCATATCTGTGTAGGTAGATTTCTCTGAGTAAACCTAGTAGAAAAGGAGAATCTCACTTCTCACCATTCCAAAAGGTCATATCTATGTGTTTCCCACTAATAATTTGTTGTCCTATGTAATTTATAGACCAACATATTTCTTCTATCCCCTTCATTCTACCATTGAGTCTCTATGGCGCACAAGAATGCATTAGGGTTCCCTTCACTAGTATACCTTGGTACCTGAGTAGATCCTAACCACCTTATCATGTGCAGATGAATAATTCTAGTGACTCTTCCTTTGACCTCAATCCCAACCATTTCATATGTTCCATGAGCCTAATTATCACAAGAAAAACTAGTAGTGTCACTACACGGACTATGCGTCTTCCTACTTAAGGACGCATTTAAGTAGACTATTCTAGATTCTTTGGATCACACACTATATGAGCATAAATTCTATTAAGTTCTTCTTAACTCAAGGGATCAACATAATGCTCTACCTTCTTATCATGCATGGGTATGATCATGCACTACTCATCATTCTCGAACCATCTTGTTATCCCGTAAAATTGACAAGGGCAATTTTACCGATAACCATACCAAAATTTTGTTCCGATCCCTCGTTAGGGATCCCTTGCGTTCGAAACGTTGTAAAATCCCTTCCTGGGAAATCTGGTTTTTTTGAACTTAGTCTTTTGAGCCTTTTTTGGCTTTGGCGCATGAAATTGCTATGTAACACCAACTTTTGGTGCGCCCCTTTAAAACCCTTTGGCGCATGATTTTCAGTGTCAACACACCTTTTGGTGCGCCAAAGTATGTTGAGCCTTCCTGCGTGCACCAGGCGCGTGTTTCTTTGTTGGCACAACTTTTGTTGCGCCGTGTTTTGTGCGAAAGGCGCACATAACTTCATGTCGACATAGCTTTTGTGCGCCAAAGAGCGCGCTTAATTTCTTTTGGAAAATGTTTTCATGCGCAAAGGACGCAAGCTTTCCCTGTCGACAGCAACTCTCATGCGCCCTTTAAAAGTGGGTGGCGCATTTATGACCAGCTCACCTATATATATGTGTTTGCGCGCCCAAAATGTCATTTTCACTATTCACTGAGCACGTGATTTTTCTGAGCCTGTCAGCCCCTGCCTCGTCGTTTTCAACGCCTTGTGGACCCGTTGCAAGATTTTTGCTATTTGTCCAGGTGAGAGGTTCTTTTCTCTTTCTCATGTTTTGCGTTTTGGTTCTTTGTGCTTGGTGGTCTGGTTTTAGTTTGTGCCTGAAGTTTGAAATATCAAGATCCTCCTCCTGCTATCTTCCCATATCCCTCCCCCTCTGTCCAGATCTGCTGGTAGGGGAACCTGTCTAAAAGCATGGTTTTATCTCCTTTTTGATGAGCCATTTCATTGCCCAATAACCCTGCTAAAACAAATGAAGAAAGAAATGGAGAAAAGCCTATTTTTCCCTTGGGCGCATCGGTGCGTCCTGCAACATCATAAACAGTTGCGCCCCCATGGCGCATCTGTCCCCCTTGCAACATGATAAAAACCCGCGCCCTTGGCGCACCCATCTTGCCTGCTGCAATCGCTAAACTTGCGCTCCAATGGCGCGCCAACCTTCCTTGCTGCATCCCATTTCCATGCGCCAATGGCGCACCCAACATCTATGCAACACAAGCTTTATCTGCGCCAAGTACAAATCTTTGAAGGCGCAGGCGCATCCCCGATTACAATAACATCATGTTGTGTAAACATTTCGTGCTTGCGCGCCATATCTCCTTTTGGCGCACGAGAAAGTTCTTGTTACACAAACCTTACATGCGCCAAAGGGCGCACCAAATCCCAATGCAACATGAAAATTCTATGCGCCAAAGGGCGCATCCTGTCCCTATGTAACACAATGTTTTCATGCGCCTTTTATAAAATGCAATCTGCAGTATGCATGCGCCATGCGCCTTTGGCACCAGTTTAACCTTTGCAACATGCCTTTCCTGTGCGCCTTACCTATTTAGCCCTGTAAGCTACAATTTTCATGCGCCCTGCGCCCTGAGCCTAAAAATCTCTAACTCTTTCTTCTGCTAACATTCCAATGGAAGATCAAATGGCTAATTCAACCTTTTCGGATTGGGTCTCGCTTCTTCTTCATGCAGATCAGCAACTGAGTTCGAAAGAACATATGTCTACATCCAGCAGGAGACCCACCAAACCGAAAGGAAAGGCTAAGCTTACGGAGGAAGAAATGAAATACAAATATCAGAGGGTCAGAATGCCCGAGTCACAGGCCGAATGCAGCATGGACGTCAGAGATTCAGAATTGGGGCATATCGACATGGAGGAATTCTGGGCCAGAACTCAGAAAGTTACAAGGAGTCCATGGATGGACAAATTGATCGCGGTGCCACTGCGCACTTCAGGAGGAATCCCCGTTAGCGCCGTCAACAATGAATTTATGATGGTGGTTGCCCAGAGTTACAATAAAGACACAAGGTGTGTCGAAAACAGCAAGGGCGAGGTAGTCATTAACCTCACTACCCATCATTTTGAGATCATACTCGGCATCCCTCACCACCGGCACTTTGTGGCCGTTAGCCAAGCAGAGTGCATCAAGGCCTGGGAAGACAATGAAGACCAATGTATGCAGCTAATGAACGAAGTATATCTGAAAAATAAGAAGGTGGTAACCCGGTGGCCCCAAATCATCCACCGCAGTGACTTCTCAGAAGAGCTCAGCGATACCATTACCTTCTGAAAGCGGGTCTTCGGGCTTTCGACGCCCATTACTTCCATAAATGGATGCTGCGCTACTTGGAAACAATGAACAAGAATTTGCTGATCAGCGCTTTTGTTGGTGGGAAATTATAAGCAGCACCATCTCCGGCAGCTCTGACAATTGAGCCTGCACGGGAGTATTCCATATGAACTCCTACGTGGTCTACGCTGCAGCGTCGGAGAGGGATTATCCAGGCCTAACGAGGAGTGGAGTTTGGCCTCAGGTCAAGATATACGAGTACTACCCAGAGTTGAAGCTGGAGAATAGCATCTCCCAGTTCACAAAAGTTAACGATGTGTTTTTCTATCACATCATCTGCCTGCTGAGGCCGAACATGACTCATGGTCGTACGACCAAAAACATAGTGGCAGCCACGGAGAAATGGGGGGCCCTGTTCACCCAATTTCCTACATTCACCTATCTAAGGGCTGCCAACTTTTTGGGAGAGCCAACCAGGCTACCAAGGTATGCTGGGCCTAAGCTGATTCTGCTGGAACTATCAAGGCAGCTGGTCACATACCACGAAAAATGCCTTAAAAGGAAGAAGGGTGGAACTCCTTTCCCCCTCACAGTGGGCCGATACACATGCTCTACCCACCACAAGGTGAAGGAAATGTTTGCAGAGCTGGAGTTACTCAATTTGAAACATGACTTCCCAGCCAGGCCTACCTTCGACCCAAGGAGCTGCCTGCCAAGGGCGAAGCTTGATCCAATCCATGTTCCTCAGATCGAGGATATTTATATTGACGTCCTCCATGAGGTGGAGCTCAGAAGGAAGGATCATTCTCGCCTAGCATTGGCAGAAATCATCCAATATGGGGTAGCCATTGTCCCCAAAGGCTTCCAAACTACGGAAGATGAAGTAGACAAGGTATATACTGACACAGATGGGGACGATTGGCCCTTTCCAGGCCATTGATAGAACTAAGGCTCCTCAGACAATTGAGGAGAGGGTCAAGGAGACTTTGCGGAGGACAGAACATTGGTGCGGATGAGCGGCCTAATCTACCTCGGGGTTGATTTCACAACATCCCCATTGGGCAACGTGCCTCCACGATCAAGAAGCGGCTTAAAGGCAAAGGGGTAGAAGGTGAATCCGGCACCATTCGGGAAGAAGCCCACGAAGTCCTCCTTATGCGCACTTTTGAGCAATTGTAATAACTCTGGATTCGCCAGAGAAAGAAGTAGCAGAGGATAGTCCCATAGGCCCATCCACTCAGGATGTCGGCATTGCTACCCTGTGAGAGGTCTCTTCTGTCCCTTCTTCTTCTCTTCCTTCCCCTCCTCGAGTGACTCAAGCGACCATCCCTTTGGTCGTGTCCTCTGTCCCTTCTTCTACTCTTTCCCCTGCTTCTTCGTCTATCTTCTCCTCCCTCGCTGATCTGTCCTCCTCCATTTCTTCCCTCATCTCGGGCTCCCTTCCCTTCCTATGTCTTCCGCAGCTGTAGTTTCCCTTCCTCCCGTGGACACTTCTTCGGCTATTCTCTCAATGCCGCCGCCGCGTGTCTCCACGTTTTTTCCCTCTTCTACTGTAGCTGCCTCCTCCTCTGTCTCTGGTCCTTCTTCCATAGGACCAGCCTGGATCTCTGGCAAGTAAGCGCAAAGAGAAAAGTTCCCATCGCTCAGATGGACTTTTGATGATCCCGAGCAAAGGGCGAAGAAGCGAAGCTTTGTTACACGCTTCTCTAAAAGTCTTTGCAGGTGAGAGAATCATGGAAATTGCATACCCCGATCCCTCAAAGAGAAAAAGGATCTGTCTTCGGCCAGATTTTCTTGTGACCCAAGTCACTGATGGGGACATCTTCTGAAAGTCTCCAGGGGGAAGCTCTTTCCGCGGTTGACGCCCTCTGTCAAAAGCTTCAAGAGACAAAAGAAGAGAAAAGGCTACTAAAAGAGCAAAACAAATATCTGCTCCAAGCCTTACAGAAGATGGGTAGTGCGCCTCCCACAACTGCCGCCGAGACTTCTGAGCTTCTCAGCTAGGAGAAAATCAACGAATATGCCAAAATTGGTGAGCAGGGTATGGCCGTTTCCGCTTGGAGGAGCCAAATCCTCAAAGACAGCGAAAAAGTGATCGCCGAGTTCTCTGACTTATACCTGAATATCAGTAAGGCGAATAAAGAACTCCAAGCGTTAGCAGGGCCCATATCAGAAGAGCTGGAACATGCTAGACTGCAGCACGAGGCCTTCCAACAAATGTTCGACTGTTCAGTCGAAGATCTGGTCAAGTTCGGCGTCTTCGGCCACCCAAGGGCTCTCAACAAAATCATGTCCACTCTGGACTATCGGGTGGATCAGCTAGAATTTATTCTAGAAAAGATTGACAAAGTCAAGGAAGAAGCCCTGGATGCGATGCATCAAATGGAGCGAATTGTTCTCAACATGTCTCCAGGGTTGCTCACTCCTTCCTTTACCTTAAGGTCAGCTGATGAAACCATCCGGATCTTCAAGGAGATCGCTTCTCAAGGAACGGGGCCAGAGGTCACATTTGACACTGAATCTATCAACAACCTGCTGGCCTGTAGGGACTTCGTCGGGTTCCTCATTGAGGCGGAAAAGGACTTTTCCAAACTCCCAGAGAAGCTCATAGATGAGCGGGAGACTTGTGAGGCAATAAGCGATAGGCACAAGGATCCTTCTCAGGATCAACTTGGGCCAATAATTAACAAGTTTTTGGAATACCGCGCTCAGTTCCATATCTCATCACCTGAGCAGCATCAAAAGCAGGCTACCCCCTTTCGGCCGCAGGATGATGACGACGAGTAGCTGCTCCTCCTCCTCCTCCTCCTTCTTCTTCTTCTTCTCTCTCTTCTCCGACTTTCTTGTTGGAATGTCTAAAGTATGTTGATGCAAATGATGACATCATCCATGTTGCGTCATGGGATGATGTCATCCATCAAGTTGTCAAAAGTCAACATGACTTTTAGATATTTTGTAAATATCTTTGTAAATAGGTGGTTGGCTCCTTTTTGCCTTCTTTCCTTCTCCTCTTCTATATATATTGGAATACTTGTTGTATTCAAAGGGTGGACATTTTTTAGATGAAAATAGAAGTGAGGAGAGAAAGACTTTGAGCTTTCTTGTAACAGAAGAAAAACAACAATACAAATATTGAGGCTTTGTACTGAATACTTGTGTTATACATCAGAGCTTTCTTATGTTAGATCTGTATGTGTTTATTCTGTTAGATTCATATCTACCTTTTTGTCATTTGCTCATCAGTATTGCTTTGTTTATTTATGCAAGTAGGTTTGGCTCTGTTTACTACCAATCCCAAAACATAAATCTTCTGACCTTTCTGCTTTGGAGTTCATTTCTTTTCTTCCTTCGGACCTGCTCTTTCCTCATCCCCTCTTCCTTTCCTTTCTTTTCACAGTCGGAAACACCCCACTGGGATGAGATCCCAAACCCCCGAAGGTAGAATCTGTGAGACTTGCATAGATTCCTGCTGGTAGAATAGCAATAAACCAGTTTCGCTTTGCTGACTCAAAGAGGGGCTATGCCCTGCACACTGTTGGCTCGTTTATCCATAGATCTGCCCAAGCGACAGATTTTCGGACCAACAGTTTTTGGTGACTCTGCTGGGGAACGAATAGATCTGTCAGATCTATGATGGTGGTAAGATAGAAAAATCAGAAAAAATAAGAAAATCGCTGCCTGTTTGCAAATCTGAACTTTTTGATAAAAATCCAAAAATTTGCAAATTTTGCTCTGAATTGAAAATTTTCTTCTGAGATCCATAGATCTGGCCTAGTTACAAATCTTTAGTTCGCTGAGTTTTTATAAAAATTAGTATTTTGCCGTAGATCTGGATTTTTGGCTGTTTGCTAAAAGTTTGAAACCCTCTGAAAAAAGTCAAAATCAGATCCGAAAATCAGCTTGCTATTCTTCCCTGCCATCTTATCCTCGTTGTTATTTGTCATTAACCACAATCGGTTTCTGAAGAGGATAGTTTTAAATATTTAGAAAAGTATTTGCTGCTGGTTTTTATCAAAAAAACCAGAAAATCAGCAAGTATAACCAAAAAGAAAGTTTGAATCTGTGCCATAACGTTACAGATCTGGAAGGTACACTGGCGAGTGAACCTTTTACGCGCAGCAGGAGAGCCCGTGGAGAAGCTGATCCTACTTTCGATCTGCTTCAAAGGCACAATTTCAGCGTGACACCGACACGCTTTTTATTTCTAAGTTGGTGACCGGTCATCCAGAAGCGCCTCACCCCCACGGAAGAGCCGGTTTTCACAAGGAGCCTCTACGTCCCTTTGTAGCGCTTTGCTGCTCAGTGGAACCACCCTTCCAGCCCGTGTTCTCTTTCCAGCCCTTCAGATGGCGGTACCATGGGGAAACGCCATGGGTCCTTTGGCCCTACCACATCCAGTTCACGCGCTCCCTCACGGAAATCGAAAGAATTTTCCCAAATTTGACGGGAGCGGAAATCAAAGCACGGATTCCCACATATCTGCATTCATCATGTCATGCAGTATTTTGGATGTGACTCACGAAGATGTGTCGGTTCACCTTTTTCTGGAAACCCTACAAGGACCTGCGGTGAATGGTTTCAGCATTTGCCGGCCGGGTCTATTACCAGTTGGGCCACCTTACGGGATGCTTTCGAAGACAGATACAAGCCTTCAGAGGATGCATTTGCATTATTATCACGGATCACTCACCTGAAGAAAGAGGCAAATGAGACCATGCGCGATTTTGTCACCCGGTTCAATGCACTAATCAACCGTGTCCCTGTTGCCATGCTTCCAACGCCGGAAAATCAAAAGTGTTTCTTCGTAAACGCTATGAGTTCGAAAGTTAGTTTCTTACTCCTTCAAGAGCGAGTGGCTACCTTGATTCTCGCCCAAGCCGCTGCCATTCGGATAGAGGATAATCTGATAATATCTGGCGAATTGAAAAAGGAATCAGCCAAGCCTAAATCTTTGGGCCCTTCGCCCACTACTTCGTCTGATCCAGCCTTTCAAAAGATGGCGAATGACTTGCTTGCATTGAAGAAGCAGTTGGCCCAGGCCTCCCCCAGTTCCTCGTACCGGGATATTCCGCGGAGGAATTTCATTCCCAACAATGTTTCACAAAGGCCGCGCCTACCTACAGCTGCTCCGCGGTTGGCGCTTGAGGCTCCTCCGGTCAACGCTCTGGCCGAAATCGAAGAAGAAGAGCAGTATTATGAAGAACCTTCGTCTCAAGGCGAAGATGATCAAGATGTCGGTGAACCGGCTGGCGACTCTACTATCGGGTATATGGAATTTGATGAGGAAGAATCTGATGAAGAAGAGGGTACCAGGGATATGCAAGCGGACAAGTCATATGCTGTTTTTACTCACTCGCAAGGAAAAGAAGCGGAAGTTGCTGCCCATGTCCAGCAGGAGAAGGCCGTGTCAAACGCGCCTCCGATCATTGCTAAAAGAGGTAATCCTCTTCCTACTCAACTCCCTAGAAAATCTTTTACAAGGAAACCTTTTTCCCTACCTCTCCTCCAAATCAATCCTCTCACGTTCCTACCAAGGCCAGTAATCCTATTCCATCATCGCGAGGTGAGGGACTCATTCCTTTACCAACGCAACCCTTGGCCGCATTTGATATCATAGATTATGCAAAAAGACCAAGATCCAAATGTCTGAAGCTGAGTACCTTCATCAAACCCGAACAGCTTGTAAGATTGACCAAATATATTCAGAGTCAAGCTGTTGCATCTAAGCAGGTTTCCCCAAAAGGAATCCTTTCCACTCCCCCTGAATCCCACATAAATGTTGCTTCAACATCTGCGTCAGGCAAGATAGAGCCTTTCTATCTCTCTCTCCTAATCAATGGCCATAAGTTGAGTAACTGCATAATTGATTCCGGAGCTTCTGATAACGTCATGCCGGCAAAAGTCACCCATGCTTTGGGCCTCACTCTTACCAAGCCTTTCGGCAGATGTTATTCATTGGAAACCAAGCAGGTTCCGTTGGTTGGCCAAATCAAAGACGCGCAATTTGCATTTGCGGCTTTCCCAGATAAAAGAGTAAAAATGACAGTCCTCGTTGCTGACATTCCGGCAGCCTATGGAATTTTCTCTGGGAAGAAGTTTTTGCAGCGAAGTTGGTGGGGAAATTCATATGGATTGGTCTAAAGCTAGAATTCGGTCAAAGCGCGTAATGGACTTTGGAGCTGGAATCACAAAAGAAGTACTTAGTTACTAGTTCTGAGGACCCCAAAGCTCAAATCCTTTTTGAATCATCAGGGATGGG
The DNA here is from genome assembly GCA_018340775.1 of Taxus wallichiana var. yunnanensis. Classification (NCBI taxonomy): domain Eukaryota; kingdom Viridiplantae; phylum Streptophyta; class Pinopsida; order Cupressales; family Taxaceae; genus Taxus; species Taxus wallichiana. The sequence continues at coordinate 159,019,892 of CM031238.1, read as the reverse complement.
GAACTACTTCTTATCTACCGAGACGGATAAAGCGGGTGTTCTCGTTCAGGAAAAAGATCTTAATAAGATCTGGACCTTGCAGTTTGATGGCAGCTGTGCAACTAGTGGATGTGGTGCTGGGGCCGTGCTGATATCTCCCGAAGAGGAGGTAATTCCTCTCTCTTTCAAATTGTAGTTTTTCAACACAAACAATACTGCTGAGTATGAATCTCTCTTACTCGGTATGCAAGCCGCAAGGGAAAGAGGGATTAAAAATCTAAAAGTACAAGGTGATGCAGAGCTAGTTGTAAATCAGGTCAAAAGGATTTACCAAGTGAAGAATGAAAGGCTCAGGCATTACCGTAATGCGGTATGGGACAACATTGAAGAATTCGATGCTTTTTCAATAGAATCCATTCCAAGGGCTCAGAATGACATGGCCGATTCATTGTTGTTTCAAAGCATCTCTCATGCTCCTCACCTGAGTTTGAAAACAAACAAATACACCATTGAGGTGGTTTTCGCCCGAGTGTGCAGAGACAATTCTCAGCATTGGCAGGTGTTCAATGACGATAATCAACTCATTGCCTTTCTAGAGAAGGCGGAGAATTTTAAAGAATTACACTTTGAAGGATCTACTTCCACTTGCCGTGAATCAGTCACCAATCAAGGCGATGAATCAGAGAGGAGCACGACGACATATGTCAGCTCAAAGGAAATAAAATTCCAAAGGGCCTGGTTTCTCTAGAGCGGTTGTTCGATAGGCATGACCATTTTGTAAAAAAGAAAAAGCGGGATGACCCTGACTCATCCCCAGAAACCGAACCGGTCAATATAGGTTCGATAGAGCACCCGCAATTTGTGAACATTGGCAAATGTTGCACGCCTGAGGAGAAGCGAAAATTTGTCAAGTTGCTAAAAAAATATATGGACGTGTTGGCGTGGTCCTATGCCGATCTAAAGTCCTTTAAGCCAAAGGATGTTCAGCATGACATCCTGTTGAAAAAAGATGTCAAAGCCTTCCTTTGAAGCGAGAGGCACTATAATCCTAAGATCTCGGGTACCATCCAGGCCAAAATTCAGAAGATGTTGGATGCAAGAATCATCTTTCCTATCCATCACAGTACTTGGGTAGCAAATATTGTGCCAGTGCGCAAGAAAAACGGCGAGATACGCATATGCGTAGACTTTCGCAATTTGAATCAAGCTTCCTTGAAAGACAACTACCCTCTTCCGATAATGGATCAAGTTCTGCAAGCAGTAACTGGATCAGAGATGCGTTGTCCATGCTTGATGGTTTTTCAGGTTACAATCAGATTGAAGTTTCACCTGAAGATCAGTTTAAAACAGCATTCACTACTCCCTGGGGTACATTTGCCTACAGCAGGATGCCTTTTGGCCTAACTAATGCTGGTGCCACTTTTCAGCGGGCCATGGATTTTGCATTCAAAGGTATGATGGGGAAAGTCATTGTGGTTTATCTAGATGACTTAACCGTGTTCTCTAAACAACGAAATGATCATTGTGATCATTTGGAGCAAGTGTTGGCCAGGTGCCGAGAACATGGGATTTCCCTAAACCCAAAAGTCTGTTTTTGGAGTCACGGAAGGGAAGTTGCTAGGGCATGTGGTTAGCAAAGAAGGAACAAAGATAGATGCCGAAAGAGTTAAGGCTATTCAAAGCCTTACTGCCCTACTAGCAAGGCGGTGTTCATTCTTTCTTTGGAAAGGTGAACTTTCTCGGGCGTTTTGTTCTGAATTTCTTTGAGAAGACCGTCACATATTGAACATGATGAAGGGTCACCAACTTTCGGATGGAGTGAAGAGGGAAAAAGGTCATTTGAAGAAATAAAAGCTTAGTTGCTCGTGCACCAGTCTGGTATGTCCCGATTTCTCCAAGGACTTCATCATGTATAGTTACGCATCCGAGCATCTTTGTGTCCGCAATCTTGATGCAAAAGAACTCGAGAAGATGTTGATTCTCCGATTGCGTTCATGAGTTCTCCCCTCAAACCTCACGAACTAAAAATGACTCAATGGAAAAGCATGCCTTCACCGTTGTCAAGCGGTGAAGAATTTCAGTTATTACATTCTAAACTCGCATACGGTGGTCTTTGGTCCACGACACGGCGGTGAAATCAATTCTAACTCAGCGGGGAGTTAGGAAGCACTGAGGAAATTGGATCATGAGGTCCGGAGTATGACCTAGATATTAAACCAACAAGTGGTGAGAGGCAAGGGCTGTGTCGGCTAATGGCTGAAAACAAAGATTCGAGAATGACGGGGGTGATGCACTGCCAAGCGAAACACGAGGACCAGCGGGAAGAGCACGATTCTCTACCTGCGGGTTCTATTTGTGCTGCAACTAGTGATGAGTGGTATTCAATATCGCTTTCTTCCTCACCTACTGGCGAATGCCCAATGCACTAGCTAAAGGAGAAGCACACTATAAAGCTCGGAGGCGGCTAAATATGTCATACGGGATGACGGTTTATATAAACGTGGGATAGATGGCATCTTTTTGCGATGTGTTGACAAGTTTTCACAATTGACTGTGGAGGTCATTTTCTTCCTCCGTGAATGACACAAAGATCATTCGAGCGAGTCTTATTGGTAAGCGCTCTTCCAAGATACGACCACTGGGTGGCGAAGTGTGAACCACTGCCAAGTGATTCGTCGGCAAGCCCGACCCCGAGTTTGCACTGTCCCTAAGGCCGGTCATTATCAATGAACCATTCAGGAAATGGGGAATTGATTTTATTGGTGCACTCAATCTGAATCGAGTCTTTGGACATAGCTATGTCCTTACGGCAATGACAAATTACTTCACCAAGTGGGTGGAAGCCATGCTGTCAAGCATGCCACTTACGAGGTGGTTTGCAATTTCATTAAAGAAAATATCATTGTCGGGTTCGGCGTTCCAAACAAAATCATTGCTATTGATAATGCTTCTAACTTCTCCTCACGGGAATTTATTGGCTTTTGCTATGAATATGGGATAACTTTGGCTCACGCCTCAGATTATTACCCTCAGGGAAATGGTTAGGTGGAATCAGAACAAGAACTTGGTGACCATCATACGGAAGTTAGTAGATGAGAATCGATGAATGTGGCACAAGTCTTTGTCACGACGCTTTGTGGGCCGATCATATTACTCCCAAGAGGTCTCTCGGCATGTCACCTTTTCAAGTGTTATATGGCATCGATGCTGGAACTCCCCATTTACGCTGGAACTTCACCTGCTCTGCATTTGTACGAGCTATTGAAGATGAAACTTTCCAAAATTCTCTTGAAAAGAGAATCATGTATCTGGCAGAACTTGAAGAAAAGAGAGTAAGGGTGGTCGACGGGATCTTGCACATCGAGAATCAAGTTAAGAGGCTTTTTGATAAGAAGGCCAAGCAAAAGAGATTTTCGGGTGGGAGATCTCGTCCTTTTGTGGGACAAGCGAAGAGAGCCAAAGGGCATGCACAAAAGTTTGATTCCCTATGGAGAGGGCCCTTCAAGATCAAGCAGCTCAACAGAGAGAATAGCTTCTATCTCTCATATCTGGATGGAACCGAACTCCCGCTTCCTTATAGCGGGCAGCATTTGAAGATCTTAGGAAGTAGAGCTTGCTCTCTTCTTTGTATAGTTTGCTTTAGTTGTGTGTTTGTTTTTGTCGTGTGTTTACTTTCGGTTTGTTGTTTGTTTCTTTTGTTCGCCCTCCGGTCGCCCTTGTTTTTGACTCGGTTACCCAATGCATAGGCACATGAGAACTAGGATTCTCTACCCAGAGTTTGCTCGGGGATAGTCCCGAGAAAAGAGTCATTTGTTATCGTAAAATTGACAAGGGCAATTTTACCGATAACCATACCAAAATTTTGTTCGATCCTCGTTAGGGGATCCCTTGCGTTCAAAGCGTTGTAAAATCCCTTCACGGGAAATCTGGTTTTCAAACTTAGTCTTTTGAGCCTTTTTCTTTGGGCGCATGAAATTGCTATGTAACACCAACTTTTGGTGCGCCCCCTTTAAAACCTTTGGCGCATGATTTTCAGTGTCAACACACCTTTTAGTGCGCCAAAGTATGTTAAGCCTTCCACTGCATGCGCGAGCGCGTGTGCCTTTGTTGGCACAACTTTTGTTGCGCCATGTTTTAGTGCTTGCAAAGGCGCACATAACTTCATGTCGACATAGCTTTTGGTGCGCCAAAGGCGCGCTTAATTTCCTGCTGGAAAACGTTTTCATGCGCCAAAGGGCGCACGCTTTTCCCTGTCGACAACAACTCTCATGCACCCTTTAAAAAGTGGGTGGCGCATTTATGACCAGCTCACCTATATATATGTGTTTACGCGCCCAAAATGTCATTTTCACTATTCGCTGAGCACGTGATTTTTTACGAGCACATCGGCCCATTTTTGCCTCGTCGTTTTCATCACCTTGTGGACCCGTTGCAAGTTTTCGCTATTTGTCCAGGTGAGAGGTTCTTTTCTCTTTCTCATGTTTTGCATTTTGGTTCTTTGTGCTTGGTGGTCTGGTTTTAGTTTGTGCCTGAAGTTTGAAATATCAAGATCCTCCTCCTGCTTTCTTCCCATATCCCTCCCCCTCTGTCTAGATCTGCTGGTAGGGGAACCTGTCTAAAAGCATGGTTTTATCTCCTTTTTGATGAGCCATTTCACTGCCCAATAACCCTGCTAAAACAAATGGAGAAAAGCCTGTTTTTCCCTTGGGCGCATCGGTGCGTCCTGCAACATCATAAACAGTTGCGCCCCCATGGCGCATCTGTCCCCCTTGCAACATGATAAAAACCCGCGCCCTTGGCGCACCCATCTTGCCTGCTGCAATCGCTAAACTTGCGCTCCAATGGCGCGCCAACCTTCCTTGCTGCATCCCATTTCCATGCGCGGTGGCGCATGACATCCCAACATCTATGCAACACAAGCTTTATCTGCGCCAAGTACAAATCTTTGAAGGCGCAGGCGCATCCCCGATTACAATAACATCATGTTGTGTAAACATTTCATGCGCCGCGCCATGCTCCCTTTGGCACACGAAAAGTTCTTGTTACACAAACCTTACATGCGCCAAAGGGCGCACCAAATCCCAGTGCAACATGAAAATTCCATGCGCGAAAAGGCGCATCACATCATTATGTAACACAATGTTTTCATGCGCCTTTTATAAAATGCAATCTGCAGTATGCATGTGCCATGCGCCTTTGGCCAATTTAACCTTTGCAACACGCCTTTCCTGTGCGCCTTACCTATTTAGCCCTGTAAGCTACAATTTTCATGCGCCCTGCGCCCTGAGCCTAATAATAACTAACTCTTTCTTCTGTTGACATTCCAATGGAAGATCAAATGGCTAATTCAACCTTTTGGATTGGGTCTCGCTCCTTCTTTATGCGAATCAGCAAGGCGAGCTCGAAAGAACATATGTCTACATCCAATGGCGGGAGACCCACCAAACCGAAAGGAAGGCTAAGCTTACGGAGGAAGAAATGAAATACAAATATCAGAGGGTCAGAATGCCCGAGTCACAGGCCGAATGCAGCATGGACGTCGGAGATCGGGGTGGGGCATATCGACATGGAGGAATGCGGGCCGGAACTCGAGAAAGATTCTGGAGTCCATGGATGGAAAAATTGATCGGCGGTGCCACCGCACCATGGGAGGAATCCGTCGGCGCCGTCAACAATGAATTTATGATGGTGGTTGCCCGGAGTTACAATAAAGAGACACGAGGTGTGTCGAAAGCGAGTGAGGAAAGGTAGTCATTAACCTCACTGCCCGTCATTTTGAGATCATACTCGGCATCCCTCACCACCGGCACTTTGTGGCCGTTAGCCAAGTAGAGTGCATCGAGGCATGGGAAGACAATGAAGACCAATGTATGCAGCTAATGAGCGAAGTATATCGAAAAATAAGAAGGTGGTAACTTTGGTGGCCCCAAATCATCCACCGTAGTGACTTCTCGAGAAGAGCTTAGCGATACCATTACCTTTGAGGCGGGGTCTTGGGCTTTCGACGCCCATTACTTCCATAAATGGATCTTTGCGTACTTGGAAACAATGAACAAGAATTTGCTTGATCGGGCGCTTTTCTTTGGGGGAAATTATAAGTAACACCATCTACGAGCGGCTCTGACAATTCAGCACTGAGGGTATTCCATATGAACTCCTACGTGGTCTACGCTGCAACGTCGGGAGAGGGATTATCCGGGCCTGCGAGGAGTGGAGTTTGGCCTCGGAGTCGAGATATACGAGTACTACCCAGAGTTGAAGGTGGAGAATAGCATCTCTAGTTCACAAAAAGTTAACGATGTGTTTTTCTATCACATCATCACTTTCTTGAGGCAAAACATGACTCATGGTCGATGCGACCCAAAAACATAGTGGCAGCCACGGAGAAATGGGGGCCCTGTTCACCCGATTTCCTACATTCACCTATCTAAGGGCTGCTTGACTTTTTGGGAGAGCTTGACCTTGAGCTACAAGGTATCTTTGGGCCTAAGTGATCTCTTCGCTAGAACTATCAAGGCGGTTGGTCACATACCACAAAAATTCCTTAAAAGGAAAAAGGGTGGAACTCCTTTCCCCCTCACGGTGGGCCGATACACATTCTCTACCTACCATAAGGTGAAGGAAATGTTCACAGGAGTGGAGTTACTCAATTTGAAACATGACTTACCAGTAGGGCCTACCTTTGACCCAAGCAGCTGTACTGCATTGGGCGAAGCTTGATCCAATCCATGTTCCTCGGATCAAGGATATTTACATTGGCGTCCTCCATGAGGTGGAACTCGGAAGGAAGGATCATTCTCGCCTGGCATTGGCAGAAATCATCCAATATGGGGTAGCCATTGTCCCCAAAGGCTTCCAAACTACGGAAGATGAAGTAGACAAGGTATATACTGACACAGATGGGGACGATTGGCCCTTTCCAGGCCATTGATAGAAATAAGGCTCCTCAGACAATTGAGGAGAGGGTCAAGGAGACTTTGCGGAGGATAGAACATTGGTGCCGGATGAACGGCCTAATCTACCTCGGGGTTGATTTCACAACATCCCCATTGGGCAACGTGCCTCCACGATCCAAGAAGCAGCTTAAAGGCAAAGGTGTAGAAGGTGAATCTAGCACCATTCAGGAAGAAGCCCCTGAGAGTCCTCCTTCCGCAGCACCAGAACAGGTAATAACTCTGGATTCGCCAGAGAAAGAAGCAGCAGAGGATAGTCCCATAGGCCCATCCACTCAGGATGTCGGCATTGCTACCCGTGATAGAGTCTCTTGTCCCTTCTTCTTCTCTTCCTTCCCCTCCTCGAGTGACTCAAGCGACCATCCCTTTGGTCGTGTCTCTGTCCCCTTCTTACACTCTTTCCCACGCTTCTTCGTCATCTATCTTCTCCTCCCTCGCTGATCTGTCCTCCTCCATTTCTTCCCTCATCTCAGGGCTCCCTTCCCTTCCTATGTCTTCCTGCATTCTACGGTTTCCCTTCCTCCCGTGGTCACTTCTTGCTATTCTCTCAATCTGCCGCGCGTGTCTCCACGTTTTCCCTCTTCTCATGTAGTTGCCTCCTCCTCTGTCTCTGGTCCTTCTTCCATAGGACCAGCTGGATCTCTCGGTAAGCCAGCAAAGAGAAAAGTTCCCATCGCTCAGATGGACTTTTGATGATCCCGAACAAAGGCGAAAAAGCTGACTTTGTTACACACTTCTCTAAAAGTGCTTTGGTGAGAGAATCATGGAAATTGCATACCCCGATCCCCTCGAGAAAAAGGATCTGTCTCGACAGTTTTACCTGACCCAAGTCATGATGGGGACATCTTACCGAAAGTCTCGAGGAAGCTCTTTCCACGATTAACGCCCTCTGTCAAAAGCTTGAAGAGACAAAAGAAGAAGAAAAGGCTACTAAAAGAGCAAAACAAATATCTGCTCCAAGCCTTACGGTAGATGGGTAGTGCACCTCCCACAAGCTGCTTGCCGAGACTTGAGCTTCTCGGCCGGGAGAAAATCACGAATATGCCAAAATTGGCGGCGAGGGTATGGCCATTTCCGCTTGGAGGGCCAAATCCTCAAAGGCAATGAAAAAGTGATCGCGAGTTCTCGACTTATACACTGAATATTAGTAAGGCGAATAAAGAACTCCAAGCGTTAGCGGGCCCATATCGGAAGAGCTGGAACATCTTGACAGCTGCGGCCACGAGGCCTTCCAACAAATGTTTGATTTATTCGGTCGAAGATCAGTCAAGTTCGGCGTCTTCGGCCACCCGAGGGCTCTCTGTGAAATCATGTCCACTCGGACTATCGGGTGGATCAGCTAGAATTTATTCTAGAAAAGATTGACAAAGTCAAGGAAGAAGCCCTGGATTCGATGCATCAAATGGAACGAATTTTTCTCAACATGTCCCCAGGGTTGCTCACTCCTTCCTTTACCTTAAGGTTAGCTGATGAAACCATCCAGGATCTTGAGGAGATTGCTTCTCGAGAGCGGGGCGGAGGTCACATTTGACACTGAATCTATCAACAACCTGTTGGCCTGTAGGGACTTCGTCGGGTTCCTCATTGAGGCGGAAAAGGACTTTTCCAAACTCCCAGAGAAGCTCATAGATGAGCGGGAGACTTGTGAGGCAATAAGCGATAGGCACAAGGATCCTTCTCAGGATCAACTTGGGCCAATAATTAACAAGTTTTTGGAATACCGCGCTCAGTTCCATATCTCGTCACCTGAGCAGCATCAAAAGCAGGCTACCCCCTTTGGCGCCAGGATGATGACGATGAGTAGCTGCTCCTCCTCCTTCTTCTTCTTCTTCTTCTTCTTCTCTCTTCTCGACTTTCTTGTTGGAATGTCTAAAGTATGTTGGTACAAATGATGACATCATCCATGTTGCGTCATGGGATGATGTCATCCATCAAGTTGTCAAAAGTCAACATGACTTTTAGATATTTTGTAAATATCTTTGTAAATAGGTGGTTGGCTCCTTTTTGCCTTCTTTCCTTCTCCTCTTCTATATATATTGGAATACTTGTTGTATTCAAAGGGTGGACATTTTTTAGATGAAAATAGAAGTGAGGAGAGAAAGACTTTGAGCTTTCTTGTAACAGAAGAAAAACAACAATACAAATATTGAGGCTTTGTACTGAATACTTGTGTTATACATCAGAGCTTTCTTATGTTAGATCTGTATGTGTTTATTCTGTTAGATTCATATCTACCTTTTTGTCATTTGCTCATCAGTATTGCTTTGTTTATTTATGCAAGTAGGTTTGGCTCTGTTTACTACCAATCCCAAAACATAAATCTTCTGACCTTTCTGCTTTGGAGTTCATTTCTTTTCTTCCTTCGGACCTGCTCTTTCCTCATCCCCTCTTCCTTTCCTTTCTTTTAGTCGAAACACCCCTGGGATGAGATCCCAAACCCCAGAAGCGAGAATCATGAGACTTGCATAGATTCTGTTTGGTAGAATAGCAATAAACAGTTTCACTTTCTTTGACTCAAAGAGGGGCTATGCCTACCACACCTTTGTTGGCTCGTTTATCCATAGATCTGCCATGACGGATTTTCGGACCAACATGTACCTCTTGTTAAAGCGTAGATCAACTTTGTTCACATAGCACTAGGGACATCCAAGTATTATTAGAAGGTTTTTGCTTGAGCAAGCTCTAATACCTCAAAGTCCCCGATAAACTTGGCTCCCTGAATAGTTATGGATGCATTTTTAGTACCCCAATAGGCATAGCAGAGTCCTATTTTCAATGTACATCACATTTAAAGATGGATGAAACATTGGTCTATCCATCGATTCCATGCATCTAGAAGTCGATACATTCACTTAAATCTTTAGTGTCAATCACTATGTTATGTAACAACCACCCATAAATTCTGCATCCATCTTAATCTCCTTGTCAAATTTTTGATTCTGCGGTGGTATATTTGCATGAAGTATTTAAATCTAGCACTTAGACCCGGTATGCGGTACCTTTTCTGCATGACCATTCACTATAACAATGGAATAATGTTCTCTTGGTGCACCATCCCTGTAAACCTCATTCAATTCATATAAATCCTTCTATAGGAGCTCAATTTTTTTTTCTCATTCCCTCTCGTAATGCGCTTGTTCTTTCCAAGCACCTTTGTATGTCTCTATGTAGATCTCAAATGACTCCCATCATTTCTTGGTATACTTCTTTCTAGTGCACAACATCTGGATACTTAGCATGTATCACCTCTTCCCTCGTAATGAGTGGCTAAGCCTTCGAGAGGCTCGCATGTGCACATGGGGTCAACACATATTGTAACCATCACATTCTAAAAGTTAGGATCAAGTGTCTTCTTAGGCATCCACTGATTAGCAATGATGAATCATACCTTAATCATCACTATGCCCTTGTTTTGCTTCTTATTCTTTTTCATGTGCTCATAGAAATTTGGGCATTCCTCTAACTTGTGTTTCTTCCCACACTATGAGAAAATATTCTTTTGAGGAAAATTAGGTTCCTCTGAAAGCAAACCCTCCTCTTCCACCTTTGGGAGCTTGGCTTCTATATCCTCCATGAAATCCTCTATTCCTATTATCCCCATTATTTTGCTTCATTTTTTTTTTTGTCATTTTTTCTCCTTTGATCAACTCCCACACTATTCTTGTGCACTCATGTCTCAATGGCTTCATGGATGTGATCAATCAATTTGCATTTAGTGGTGTCATGAGTATGGGACTTGCAAATATTACAATACATGGACACCTTCTTGAATAGTGTGTTGTAATAGAGGACAATCCCAAACATCATGGTTTAGGTGACAGACCTCACAATCTAATAACAATGTGCACACTAAATTGCATGGGAAACTATCCTTAGTATGTCCTTCAACCTCACAATCTATGCACCATATACCACTATGTGTCTCATGAAATGAATTAACAAAGAGCTTCTCTAGTAGCTTCACTATAGCTGCAATCTAAGCCTCAAAAATGGGCTCACTCTAAGTATCGACACCCTAACTACTTCAACGCACAAAGATTATTCTAAAGCCTCACATGGATCCATATAACTCTTATGACATAGTGCTTGCTTATGCAGAGGGATTCAAGAATCTATCAACAAACCACTTGTGCATGTTAACCGGTATGGATATCATAAGACAAATTTGAGAAGAAAGTTTTGAATCACGCATCATACTCCATTACGTTCTCAAATAGGCCCTTCTTAATTTCCTTGAGAACATTGATATTGTTCTACATTAAAATTCTAAAATATGAAGTTCATCTAGAAACATAGAGTGTAAAGCATCATAATCCACTACGGTTTGATGTAGATTATACTTGTTATACTAGTTATGTGTATGCCCTTAAAGAGTAGTAGAAAATTGACTTACCTTTCTATCTAAAGTTATAATTCCTTTAGCACGCCATAGTAGCTCACACTTGTGCACATGCTATGTTGCATCTTCAATACCTCTATACTCTGGAAAGTGGAGAGACATCTCATAGAAGACTTGAGGTTTTTGATGTGGTTGTAGAGGTTATTAATGTGGTTTTATGGATGTGGACCTTTCCCACAGATCCAACCAAAGCATCCACTAGTATTTCTCCATCTCTTGATCCACCGATCCACTAGATCCGATCATCCTAATCCCCTGAGCCTCCTACACCCCCTGCGGTGGGAAGAAGACCAATGGATGTACTTCCTTACATCCCAACTATAGTGTTGAACTTAACTCCCACAATATGAGAAGTTCTAGTACTCCCATAATTACTTCCAATACGCATCCACACTTTGCCTTGATGACTCACCTAAAAACAACCCTCAATTAGAACTTCAAAAAATTATGTCGTTTGTGCCACCATAGGTTTGTTTGTTATCTAATGCAATTTTGAATTCAATGCAAAATGGTATCTACCCATAGCTACTTAATTACCTACACAAGACTACTTCTCGATGGATACTTACGGATCCAAAAACCGAGCTCAAGGGCTAGGTGGCTAGGTGGGTTTCGATGCGCGCTCGTGGTCCTCATGCTCTCTTATATGAGACACTAATCCAAATCCAAATGGGATTCTCTACTATGTTTGCCTAATGTTGGGAGGCCTCGATGCTCGACTCCTTGTCTTCCACGAGAGCTTCAAATCCTTCATGATCCATCATCCTCCACAACTCCATAGACTCCTCAATTTAACTCATCTTTGCCACTTCCCTCTCTCTCACCTCATTATACTTGATCTATCTTTCCTCTTTCTTCCTCTCTTTTTCAAGTCCACCATATTTCACTACACCTACTCCTTCCCTGTGTGTGGTGGGGATTTATCTATCCATATGATGGATCTATAAATCAAATTCTATCATCAATATCTTAATCTCTAAGGGCATAACGCATAAATATGATCCTCTCGGATCGCACAAGAACTTGAACTACGCTTCCTCTAGACATAAGTAAGTAGAAATAGCGTACTTCAATGTGTAATTATGTAACACACCAGCCCACAAAATATCTACAGCTCTAGTCCAATCCATATTACCATTAAACAAAGTTTGGTAATCTTCCTGCATCCAAAGCTTTGGCCTATAACTCCAACTCTTCTCTTATGCATACACTGCCAACCACTCATACAATTTCACTTGGAAAGAAGTGAAGATTGTCTCATAGAGTGAATCATAAAGGTTATCTTTTCTATCTTTAACACAACTTTCAATGATCTCAAGAGTCAATTGATACGCCATCTCCATCTGACATCCTGGTAGATAGTTTAAAAGAGGTTAGATAACTTGAAACCAAAATGTTGTCTCTTTATTTCAATTAACTACTATGTGCCTCAGCACTTCATCCAAACATATATAAATTCTCACCGAGAAGCACTGAAGCTACCGGAGTCCTCCTTTGTGTTGGATTGTCAAGATGTTAGCATGTATATCCATGATTACCAATATAAAAGAATACATTCAAAGTAGATTATTAAAGATAACATATGGAAACATACTAGATTAAAAATTTACTAAGATCGATTGCATCATATGATCATCATATTTAGACACATCAATCACGATTATCCATCCTCACGTAATCCATTCAAAAATAGTATGACATATCAAAAGTTAAATACATAACAATTATCACCATAAAGTCATGTGTGCTAGTATATCGATGCAACATAACTCTATTACATCACCGATGTCTAATAAAATGAGGTACATCAAATATATATCGAGGGTGGGAATTTCCTTCACCACCCATGAATTCTCAAAATAGGTTGCATGCTCAAAATATCCATGCGTACATACAAAATAAGCCATAAATCATACGAAGCTTTCCTAACATTCCTAATAATAGATTAACCCTATCCATAAAATCTTCTTTATTCCTATTATTATCTCATTCCATGCACGACCTTCAATCTTCTCTTTTCATGTGCTTTATCCCAAAAATAGACATTCCTTGATCTTGATTCTCGTCACTCTTCTTCTTTGTGTGATTCACACTCCAAACTTGCTTTTTATATTTTTAACCCATATATACAAAATTGCATAAGTCTTGGGATTATACTTTGTGGCGCACACCACTTCAAGCCCTTGCGCTCATTCACATGCCCTAATTGTGCGCCTTAATATTTCATTATCTCTTGATACTTAGTAAATTTTTCCATTCCAACAGGTGTTAATATCCTTAACAATCATAGTTCACTGATGCATGGTGAAATTCCATGTTGTCTTTATAACATTTAAAATATCAACCTTAACTAGTAAAATTTATTCACGATACATGTTTCCTTCATAATGGCTAGTGGTCAATAAGCATCCTGCTAAATCAATGTCCATAAAATGGTTAAAATTTTATAACAATGATCTTAATAATTCAATAAATGAATTTAATTAAATATGGGATGTTACATACTTCCCCTCTAAAAAGAATCATCGTCTGATGATTAATTATAATAATTTCTAATATATCAATCATAAGCAAAATTCATAAATAAAAATGTAGAATACAATTTAGTTTTCTCATCAATTGGATTTTTTTCTAGAATTTAACCAATCAAAGTTCTAAAACTTGGTTGTATCAGCCTTATCTCAGCAAATAATTCCCAAAAAGTATTTTAGTATGGCTTAAATTATCATTTATTCATAATAGGTATTAAAGAGTTTCAACAAATCCATCACAAATTATTAAAAAAACTTTTGTTTACTTGAACAAGAAAGGAAAAACAATCATCATATAATTCATACTCTCCCAAGTTGTGTTATTTTCATAATATTTGTCCCATTGGACCTTACATTGAGAAAATTCTCAATTTCGAGACACAACTTTTGATTTTCAAGCACTCGTATTGGTTTAACTACGATGATTCCCAGGTCCTAAACCTATAACGAGTTCTAATTAATAATCTGTGATATATCAAAAACATTATTTTAAAGAAAATATATATGAAAAAACATTGTGTATCCTAAAAATGTGGGAGGTAAGGATAATCTGTAAGACACTAGACTTATAACTTCTAGGACTTCAAAGGGTCCTACATATCTATGAGATAACTTGGCATCTTTGTCAAATTAAATAGAGCTCTTTTTTGGTTTGACCCTAAAAAATACCATATCTCCTTGCTCAATTTTTTTGTCAATATTTTTTCAAATCACTTTAGTTTTTATGCCTATTAGTAACTACTTTCAGACCACCCACGAATGAGCATAACTTTCTCTTCCATTTGATCAACATTTACATGCCCACCACCTCTCTGTCATATGTGATATCCCGACTAATTGGAGTTCCACACTTTATCTCATCAATGCTTCAAATGGATCCATTTTAGTGAGGAGTGGTAAGTGTAATTGTAATAAAATTCAACCAATGGTAGATATTCCTCCCATTTGTATTGTTGATCCATGTAATACATTTTGAGTATATATTCCAAAACTTTGGTCAATCGTTTTGTTTTTCCATCTATTTTAGGATGGTAGGAAAAACAACATTTTATTTTGTTCCCAATGTAGATTTCAATGTTTTCCAAAACCGAGAGGTCATCCTTGGATCCCTATCTGAAATGATTAGTTTGGAATTCCATGCAATCAAAAATATCATGCACAAACCTTTTTGTAAGTATTGGGAATCATCCTTAATATTTCCTAGTATGAAATGAGCTACTTTGGTTAATTTATCCACTACTACCAAAATCATATCATGTTTTTTTATAATCGCATTCCTTGGAAAAAATTCATGTTTATTACCTACCATTTATATTATGGAATACTATGAGGATATGGTAGACCTATGGGATGATATTGTTCCAACTTTACATGTTGGCATTGAAAATAATGTGCGACCTATTTTATCATATCTATTATGTTGGAAAAAGTACCACAAGATTTGCACATTACAAAACCCTACTCTTTACTAACATGGGATGTAGCTATTCTAACACTAACCTAGAATTTCCAAGGACCAGGGAAGAAAGAGATGCATAAGATAAAAGTCCTAAACTAAGGGAGGTGATAACACCAAAAAAAGGGGTGGAGATATTCTTAGTGAGTGAAAATGGAAGGAAATGAGGTAGAAGAGGGTAGACAAAGTGCCACAGTCCAAAGAACACATTCAAACCTCCAATTTTTGGAGCACAATGAATTTAGATCCTACAAAAGGAAGAATATACACAATATACCTGAAAATGCAATGAAAGGAAAAAATGATATAATAAAACTGAGCTAGGGAAATAAAAGCCACAAAACACCAATTTTATTTCTTAAAATGATGCACAATCCATTACAATATAAGCATAAGGCAAGAATCCTTTACAAAAATGCATAAATTTGAGGCCTGTAGCTCACAAAAGTGTTGGAACAATTTTGGCAGAGTTCCTTTACATTCTAGAATGTCTCCTCCCCCAAATGAAGGGAAATTACATATATATAGATAAAAGGAGCTACCAAATGAAATCTTTCATTAATTTCCCATACGGAGGTATGGGAAACCATATTGGTTCACTTTCAATGGTACTTTTCTTACATGGTGAACATGGGTGCCATACCTCATTAATCTAGTTGTTGAGCTACCATGTACGATGTCATTAATGTTATGGTTGTATCAAAAACTCCTTGTTGATGGTTGATGATAACCACCACCAGTGGCTAATGCACGACAAGAATAGGGAGATTCACCACCGATGAGGAAATGATTGTCACATGACAAGAAGAAAATGTCGTGCATGACAATGAGGGAAGGATGATTGATGCGTGCATCAAGATGTTGAATGTTTTTGCATGATAGGAAGAAAGTGGTGACACACATCATGAAGGAAAGTTGTCATGTGATAGAGGAAGAAAGTGGTGACACGTGTCGAAGTGGGAGTTGATGCATGATAAGAGAAAGTGTGCACATCAGTGTGACAATGTGAGAGGAATGGTTGAGTGGCAAGAAGAAATGTTTGTGTGTGTCGGGAAGAAGAAAGTGACACGTGCGTCAAGAAGGAAAGTTCATGTGTGATAGGAAGAAAGTTGTGACGCATGATCAATGGTTGTTGATGCATGCGTCAAGAAGAATGGTTGTCACATGTCAACATGAATTCATTGACATGTGACAGAGAAGATGGTGGTTGATGCATGGTTGATGTGCATCATCAAGAAAGTGTGTTGACATGCGTGAAAGAAGAGGGATGTTGACATGTCAAGAAGAAATGGTTGTTGACATGACGAAAACAAGGTGAAAATCCATACATTTTGGCTCGACCCAAAAACAAACTCAAAACCTTCATCTGTGGCTTCCATGAGCTCACCATGAGATACCCTATAAAATTACTCCCCATTAACTATCAATGCCTAGACTTAGGTTAATCCATTTTGTAAGGGGTACAAATATGGATAACAATTTGGTGACTTGTGGGGTGATCTACCTGCTAGATCTGAAAGACCAGTGATTTTGCATCTATTGGGCATGGAGTCATTTGATTGTTGAAACTAGTCTGATGCTGAAACCTCTTAAACCTCTAAAACATTGTTGGGACATTATTTCATCACCAGACCTTTCCTAAAACTAGAAAGTGCAATAAAAAAAGCACAACTATGTACAAATAAAAAAATCATACATATCCCAAATGGAACATGTAGAGAGTGCACAAGCACTTATCTAAAAGCAAACCTAACTACAACAAAACAATGTGCTATAAGCACTTAGAGGAATTAAGAACCTAAACTAGTATGTACAAGAAATGAGATTCATCCTTAATAATAATGCTTTAAGTAGATCCCATTGACTGGAATCTGTAATTCTTCTCCATCCAACTTTGACAATTGGAAAGCATTGTTTTTCTTTGCACCCTGAGATCAAGTAAGGGCCACTCCATATTGCATCAAACTTGGAGTGCCTTCCTGGTTTGGCTCTATCTGCATCCCATTTCAAAACTAAGTCTCCTTCTTGAAAGTTTTTTTTTTGGATTTTATCAAAGCTCATCTTGATTTGAGCTTGGTCCTTCTCCATTGTTTTCATGGCCTGGTTCCTTAGCTCTTCTAGCTCCATGAGTTCTGCATACTGACTTCCATAGCTGGGAACTTCAAACAACTCCAACTACTTGATAAGCTCCAAGGCTGGTAATTCAAGGGATATTGGCAGCCTTGCTTCCCTTCCATAAACCAACTTGAAAGGGAATAACTAGTTGACTTCTTGGGAGTGATTATATCATCCCACAAGGCTGATTTCAATTTGGTATGCCAAGTCCTCTGATTCTCATCTAGGGTTCTTCTTATGATTCTGAGAAGTTCTTGTTAGTGGACTCTGCTTTCCCATTACCCAGGGGTAGTAATTAGAAGAAGTGCTCAAATAGATGCCATTTCTAATAGCCCAATTAGATATCTTTTCTCCAATGAAAGCTAAGGCATTATCTGATATTATAGTGGAAGGAACACCAAACCTTGTTTGCAATACCTTTGTAGAAATCTAGAATGCTAGCTTCATTTCTTCCTTAAGTGCAACTACTTTGTCCACTTAGTGAAGTAGTTTGTGGTTGTAAGAATCCATTTGTGACCTAGGATGGAACTTGGATTGATCACCCCAATAAAATCCATCCCCCATTGCATGAAAGGTTGTTTAACTGAGATAGGATGGAGTGGGAGGGCTGTTAGCTTCTCTTTACCTATGAAGAAGGCACACTTCTTGCATTTCTTGATCCATGAGTAGCAATCATTGAAAATATTAGGCCAATAATAACCAGCCCTCATGATTCTAATAGTTGTTGCTTTTGGGGAAAAATGACCACCTGCCTCTCCATCATGAAACTCATGCAATACCCTCTCTATCTGATCTATCTTGATGCACCTTAGGAGGACACCATTCACATCCCTTTTGAACAAAATATTATCTACAAGCACATATGGGATGTAATGAAGTTTGAAATACCTCCTTTTGGACTTACTCAATCCTTGAGGACTTTGACCCATTTGAAGAAAATATACAATATCTTGAGTCCAACAAGGAATGGGTATACCACTTGTAGTTTGTTCTTGATTATCTTGCAACACCATAATAACTTTTCCTCTCTTGATTAGCATGTTGGTTTGGAAGCTAGCTGCTCACAACCCTTTCCCCTAACTAATTTGGTCACATTTATATCAATATCATACTCCATGACCTTGGTTATCAACCAACTCTCTTTTCATTAAGGTCCTTGTTTAAAAGAAAATATTTTACACCAACATGTGAAACTAATAGATGAATTTTATTATTTGACACTAGATGCCTAAATTTATTTAAACTTCTAATCACAACAAGGACATGTTTCTCAATGAATGAATATCTCACCTCATAATCCTTGAAGACCTTGGTTGAAGAATGCAATAGGCTGCTCTAGTCCTTCTTGATTTTGGTTGTACTAGTATGCAGATATTGCATATGTGCCTCCAAAAGCATATAAAATGAAGTCCTTTGAGAAATATGGATTTATGAGGGTTGGAGCCTATGTAATGGCCTACTTTATAGCTTCAAAGATTTCTTTTCCTTCAGCAGTCCATTTGAAAACCATGTCTTTTTCAACATCAATGTGAGTGGCTTGACAAGATGGGAAAAGTTAGGAACAAACCTCCTAACAAAATTAATTTTCCCCAAAAAAATTTGGAGAGCCTTCTTATGACTTGGAAATGGAAATGCTCGAATAGCTTCAACTCATTCTGGATCAATTTCCAACCCTCCTTAGACATGATGTGGCCTAAGAGCTTACCTTCATGAGCTAAGAATATGCACTTTTTGGATTCAAAGACACTTTAAATCTCTGCATCTTTGGAATACTTTTCTGAGGTGAAAGAGGTGACTTTTTGCATTCTTGGAGAATATAGTAATGTCATCTAGATACACAAGAACTATCTTATTGATCAACCCTTTGAATGCCATATCCATTTCCCTTTGGAAAGTGGCTCCAGCATTTGATAGTCCAAATGGCATCTTCCTATAAGCATATGTGCCCCACTTCATAGTGAAGGTTGTCTTGAATTGGTCTTCCTCTTTCACCATGATTTGATTTATAGCCGAGTAGCCATCTAAAAGTGAAAACCTTTTTGATCCATACTACTACTTGTAAGATTTTCTCCATGGAAGGAAGTGGATAGTGGTCTTTGAGAGAGGCCCTATTTAAGTCTCGGAAATCCACACATAACCTGATTTCCCATTTTTCTTCCTAACTGGCACTAGATTTTCTACCCATGAAGAGTGCTTGATTGGGAAGATGATGCTTTCCTCTATGAGCTTGTTTAGTTCCTTCTTCATGAGAGGCTCAATGTGAGGGTTTACTGGTCTTTTCTTTTTCTAATGGGCTTGGATTCGGATCTAGCTCAATGGTGTGTTGTGCCAATTTTGGATTAAACCCTCTCAAATCCTCATAGCTCAAGAAAATACATCAGGAACTCTTGAAAAAGTTGTATGAATTCATATTTTTCTTGATTCGTGCTCACCTTGCCAACTTGGAGCATTTTACCCTCTTCAACTGAAATGGATTTTGAATCTTCCCTTTTTACCTGAATGTTGGTCTTCTCTCTCTGAAATTGATCATTGGGATTGAATATTGACTCTAGAGTCACTAAACCCTTTGGAAATTTGTTTTTCCATAGTTGTACCACTTGATCCCCATACTTTGCTGCTCCAATTTCTCTTGATTTTTAACCGAGAACTCAGCCTCCTCCTGCAAGAAATTAATGATTTGTTGATCATTCTCAAATACCTATACTGTGTTATTGTTGGTACAATGGCCTCACAATTACATGAATATGTGGTTGTGCTTTATCTCTTTTAATATTATCCACCACATCAAATGTTGCTCAATTTCCACAAGCTATCATGCAACCTCATTCTTCTTCCTCGGTATGGCTTGAATATTGAATGCTCAAAATCATCAATTTGATCCCATACTTGATGCTTGTAGGCTTTGAGTAGATCATTCTTAGCAACATGTTTTCCCCTAACTTGGTTGATAATTAACTCACTATCCCCAAACACTTGCAAGTTTTGTATACCCCTCTTTCTTTCCCAATTCAATCCATGTATCAAAGCTTCATACTCAGTTGTATTGTTTGAACAAGTAAACTGAAAATGGAAAGTTGAGTAGTACTTCATACCTTGTGGTGAAAAAAGCATTTCTCCTCCTCCAGTGCACCTTGCCTACTCCTTGAGCCATCAAATAATATTCCATACTTCATTATCACCCTTATCATCCGGTTTGGTGAGGCTAGGAAGAGGTGTGTTTTCCTCATGCAAACAATAAACTCCCAACTCAGCCTCCTCTATTTCCTTGTATGGATCATATCCATGTCTTTTGTTTTCCCATTCATCAAGAGTCAAATTTAGGATGCCCCCAACTTTGGTATCTTCTTCTGAGTGTTTGGGAAATCCTCTTGATCAAAGGCTGAAATTTGCATTGATTGGGCTTGGTACATGAGGCTCAATATGGAAATTTTACAATAGGTTCAGACTAGATTGTAGCCTTAGCTCCATACCTTGTTTTGAAGAGCATATGTGACCAATCAGCTTGATAAGTAGCCTCAATTTTGGTGGTGAAGTCTCTTGACAAACACAATGCAAAGAGTGGTGGCAAGTCAATCATTGATATATCCTACTAAAACTGTGACATTAGGACATGCATGTAATGTGAGGTTTAAACCTTTTATGATCCCAATAGTTCCCCCTTTGTCCCATCTAACTATACCACTCCTTTGGAAACCAAGTTGTATTTTAGGCCCAACTGATCTGTAATCTATTTTGGCATTACCGAACTACTAGCCCCTGAGTCAATCATGTAATTGTGTACAAGGTTGTTCCCAATAATCAAAGATATATATAATGGAGGAGGCTTCATGTTTTTACCTTGTTGACCTCCATGAACTCCTTCTTTTGGAGCTGCATTAGTGAGCACCTTCTCTTGATTCTTGGACAACTCATTTGATGTTGACCAATTTTCCATGGCTGCTTGTAACAAATCTCATTGGCCTGGAATTTTCAATGATTCCCACATAGAAATGCTTACATTGGTCTTCTTCATTTGATCAATAATGTTAAAAGGAGATGGATTCTCCTTTTTTGCCCCTTACTTGGCATGAATTTCTCCTGCACATGGGCTCTACTACAACGGTACTGAGTTGGCTTAGAAGGTAGTTTGGGCTGATTTTGAATGTTTGGGGCTGCACTTGGATTGCTAATACCCAAAGTGTGATAGAAGGATGAGAAGTAATTGGATTAGATGACTTCCCTTCCTCTATATTCCTCTTCTTAGACCTTGTGTTGGTTGCCACACTTTGAGAAGGGATTGATTTATTCCACATAAATCCTCAGCTTGCCAATTCACAAGTGTTGTCTCATTTGGAGGTGCTTCCTGATTAGCTACTTGTTGACTTTCTTCTTGGTTTGGTTCTTGAGGAACACCCACCATAGTCACCATCAATGCTTGATTTAAAGCACCATTGAAGCATGTTTCTGATTATGTGGTTGGCTGCATGGGAAACACCATTCATATTCTTGTGCTATGTTGTTTTGAGTTGGAACCAAGGCCCTAGATGTTGAAAATTGCATTAGGGTTATATGCTTGGAATGGCTTAGTAGCTTGGGGTTGTCCTTGGTTCTGGTTAGTAGCTTGAACATGTGGCTTGTTTGGCTGATATGGAGGTTTATTGGGTTGGAATTGAGGTTGATAAGGTCTAGAATTTTGAGCTTGTTTCCTCTTAAGAGTTACCAACTCATTCCTAAGTTTTGCAATTGTTTCATAACCTCCTTGGAGTTCATTTGAAGGGCTAGAAGAAGAAGTGGAAGCTTCATTTGAACTTTGATTTCTTGGAGCAGGGATGGGGGCTATTGTAGGTGTTTGATTAGGATTAGGATTCCCCATATCTAGATAGAGAGGCATAGGTGGCCTAGGTGTGCAAGTTTATTGGCTTGAATTAGGAAATTCTCAGCTCTAATGGCTATGGCATAGGCATTTGGTAGGGTTATTCCTCCCATAGATTGTATCATAATAGATATATCATAATTTAGAGCTTTAAGAAAATAGAGAAATGCACCTTCATTGTTGGTCTGACCCAATTGGGATCCTCTCCCATGTTCTTTGGAATCTAGAATTGAAGTCTATCATTTTCTCAGTTGGTGCCCTTTTGATTGTAGTCATCTACTCCAAAAGGGATAAGTTGTCAGCCCTCTCCCAAATTGGCCATAGAGAGTTATGCACAATTGA
Organism: Taxus wallichiana var. yunnanensis; assembly: GCA_018340775.1. Lineage (NCBI taxonomy): Eukaryota > Viridiplantae > Streptophyta > Pinopsida > Cupressales > Taxaceae > Taxus > Taxus wallichiana. The sequence continues at coordinate 158,997,265 of CM031238.1, read as the reverse complement.
TCCCAATTTTGAATTGATCCTACTCCCAAGCCTCTGAACCACTGCAACACTTTTCCTTTGAAAGAAGAAGCCAACAACTTGACCCATGACATCCATCTCAACAATCTCATGTATGCACAAACATTTGCAATGTCTTGAATGTGGTCGATGGGAGTTGTGTGATTTTCTCTAGTGAAGTATGGGATATTCTTTAATGTTGTTATCGGGACCAGATTTTGTGCATTAAGGGAAAGTGGATTGCTTCCCGTGAAATTTGCATAGGGGTTTGGAGGTGGCTGATTTGGTGGTTGTTGATGAGCCATCTGAGTGGCCTGAGAACCCTAGTTCGATTGAAGAAAAGGGTCTACTAGGTGGAGGTGTGGATAATGTTATGTTTGGTGGAGATGGAGACCTTTGTACTCTTCTTCCTCTCCTTCCTCTTCCTGGAGATAACTGCAAGTATTCAAAGATACCTTCTTCTCTTGCTCTAGACCGGGTTTGCACTCTTCTCATGAACTTGATAAACTTGGGCTACTGAAACCATTGGATTTGAATGATGGAGTCACTAGATGTGTTGTTGCAAAGCCTCTAAAGGATGGAAATTCACCAAGACACACCCAATCTTGATAAAAAAATGAAAATATTGACTTTTGTCCCACCGGGCGTGCCAAAACTGTTATGTAAAAAAGTAGCACCCTAGGATTTGCACATTACAAAACCCTACTTTTGACTAACATGGGATTGTCTCAAGGTGTGGGACCCTCACAAATGAGACAAACCTCTAGAGAAGGTTGGTTCCTCTACCTATTCTAATGCTAAAACTACTCCTAGAAAGGGAAATGTAACTATTCTAACACTAACCTAGAATTTCCAAGGGACCAGGGAAGAAAGAGATGCATAAAGATAAAAGTCCTAAACTAAGGGAGGTGATAACACCAAAAAAGGGGTGGAGATATTCTTAGTGAGTGAAAATGGAAGGAAATGAGGTAGAAGAGGGAAGAAAAAGTGCCACAGTCCAAAGAACACATTCAAACCTCCAATTTCATGGAGCACACAAATTTAGATCCTATAAAAGAATATAACATGCACAATATACCTGAAAATGTAATGAAAGGAAAAAATGCAATACAACTCAAGCTAGGGAAATAAAAGCCACAAAACACTAATTTTATTGCTTAAAATGATGCACAATCCATTACAATATAAGCATAAGGAAAGAATCCTTCACAAAATGCATAAATTGAGGCTTGTAGCTCACAAAAGGTGTTGGAACAATTTTGGTGAGTTCCTTTACATTCCAAAATGTCTCCCTCCCAAATGAAGGGGAAATTACATATATAGAGAAAAGGAGCTACCAACTGACATATTTCATTAATTTCCATACGGAGGTATGGGAAACCATACTTGGTTCACTTTCAATGGTACTTTTCTTGCATGGTGAACATGGGTGCCATACCTCATTAATCCGGTTGTTGAGCTACCTATATGATGTCATTAATGTCATGCCATATCTGAAACTCCTTGTTGACGATTACGATAACCACCAGGTGACCTTGATAAGAATGGGAAGATTCCTATCATGAGGGAATGATTTGTCACATGACAAGAAGAAATGTTGTCACATGACAATGAGGGAAGGTTGGCGTGCACAAGATGGAAATTTTCATGTGATGGGAAGAAATGGTGACGTGCGTCGAGAAAGAGATGAGCTATCATGCAAAAGGAAGAAAGTGGTGACGCATGTCAAGAAGTTGCATTTGATGCATGATAGGAAGAAAGTGGTGATGTGTGTCAAGAAGTGGTAGTTGACATCGTCAAGAAGGAAATTTTCACGTGACAAGAAGAAGAAAGTGGTGACACATGTCAAGAAGTGACATTGTTGACGCGTGTCGAGAAGAATGGTTATCACACATCAGACATGAAAGGTCATTCATGCAAACAAGAGATAATGACTTATGCATGGTTGAAACACGTCAAAAAACATGGTTGATGCGTGTGACGGAAAGAGGGGTTGACGCATCAAGAAGAAATGGTTGAAACACGTGACATGAGAAGACAAGGTGAAAATCCATACATTTTTCCATCTTGACCATTAAAACAAACTCGGCTCAAACCCTTGCCATGTTGAGCTTGCAAACCATGAGATACCCTGTAAGATGTGCTCCCCATTAACTATCAATAACAATATCTTTATTCATCCCTTTCCAAAAATATTGTTGTTTCACATACAACTTTGTTATACGGATTGTTGGAATATGGTACATCATGAAATTATTGTAAGAATTTCACTCTAAGATCACTACCAAGGGCACATATACTCTATTGTTAAATCATAAAATTCCTTCATTGTTGAACCTAAAACCCTTATACCTTCTATCATTTGGATTTATTTCTAACGTAGTTTTCACTTGTTGATAGTAAGAATCAACTTGAAGTTGTTTCTTAACTTCTTCCATAAGTGAGTTCTAAGGGTTATAATTGTGGAAATATGCTTTCAAGGCTTAGAACATCAACCACTTGATTTTATTTTCCCTTGATGTAACTAATATCAAATTCATATTGGGATAGAAATTCCAGCCACCTATGATGTCTTGCATTTAATTTAATTTGCGTAAAAATGTATTTCAGCCCTAAATGATTTATTTTCAGTTCAAATGGTTTTCTTAACAAATAATTCCTCTAGACTTGTAATACATGGACTATAGAAATAACCTCTAAGTCATGGAGATCTTAGTTTTGATCACGCACCTTCAGTGTTCTACTTTTGTATGTAATTACATGGTAATTTTAAAGAAGTATTCCACTCGATCCTTTACCTGCGGCATCGATAACCATGGTAAAGCTTCCATTCAAATCTTGAACCTTTAATATAGGTACAAATGTAATTTTTATTTGGTAAGTTAAATTCACTCTCATATTTTCAATCCATACAAAAAAATTATACTTTTTCTCATGATGAAGTAATTACTCTATCCATTCTTGAAAAGTATTTAATAAATTTTTTTGGGTACCCATCTAGTACCATAAAAATTATTACCTCATGCATATTTTTAGGTTTTGGTTTCTCAAGTAATAGCTTTGATTTTTAATGGGTTAACAGAAATCCCATCCATATTTATGATATTTCCAAGATATTGTAATTCACTTTTATAAAAGGAACATTTTGAAATATTACAATAGAGTTTCCTTTTTCTCAATGCTTCCAACACTATTCTTAAGTGTTCATTGTGTTCGTCAACGTTCTTTGAGTAAATCAAAATATCATCAAGAAATACTAGAACAAACTTATCTAATTTTCTTGAAAAATGTTATCGGTGCATTAATGAGTCCAAATGGAAAAATAGTGAACTCATAATTCCCATAGCATGTCCTGAATGTTATTTTGTGAATATCCTCATCTTTTATTCTTAACTGATGATAAATATATTGTAAATCAATCTTAAATTAAATAGATGAGTCTCTCATCTAATCGAAGAGATCATCAATTCTTGGCATAATATATCTATTCTTTATCATTAATTTTTTATAGATGCGATAGTTAATGCATAACCTTAACATTTCATCCTTACTTTTAACAAAAATATTGGTGCTCCCTAAGGATACACACTATGTTGGATTAATCCTTTTGACAAGAGTTCATTTAGTTTCCCTTTCGGTTTAATCAGCTTTGTTTTCGTCATTCTATAAGGTGCTCTTGATATTGGTTATTTTCCTTGTTTAATGTCAATTGTGAAGTCAAACTATCTTTTAGGAGGAAGATCGAAATTATTCCAAATGGATATCCTTAAAATCATGTAAAAGTGGAAAATATTCCAAAGAATTCTTACCTTCCTAAATTAAATTTGAGATCTTAATAGCGTACAACATAAAGCCTTTATTTCTCACTTTCTTTAGATGCATTGCCGATATTTTTCTAACTTCGAATCACTCTTAATGCTCTAAATAATGGTTGTTTACTGCGCATATCATCAAGATATTATATCTTTACTCAAATAAATCCATTGTGTTAACCATTTAACCTACCCGAAAGGAAGTTATGTGTCAGACCAATGTTTTTAAAGAAGTCCTCGCACAATTATTTTTTCTAAGGTTGAGATACAAAATTTTCAAATTTTTAGACTTCGGAGTTTGTTCCCTTTTCGAAGTTTTTTAGCTCGGATTGAAGCTGTTGAAGTTTTTGAAGTCTCTGACTCGAAAGTCTTAATTTTCAAACTTTCAAGTTTTCGAGGTTTCGTATTTTTGGCCCCTTTTTGTTTAAATCCCTATCGGACTTCTGAAGTCAGATGTCCAGAAAACACTGAATTTTGGGTTTTTGGGTTTCAGGTTTTCGAAGTTCTCCGAGTCATTTTAGGATTTTCACTTGAAGTTTTCCAAAGTCTGAATGTCTCAAAGCTCTGAATTTTTAGACTTTCGAGGTTTTCAAGTTACGGATATTTCCATCACCGATTCATCTTTTTGCTTCCTGACCTCGAAGTTGAAATCCCAAATTTTCAGAATTTCGGGCTTTCGGGTTTCGGACCTTTGGAGATTCTACGCACAATTAATTTTCACCTACCTCCATATGGATTGGATTTTTACCATTAATATCAGGATTTCTATTTAAACTCGATTTTTACTTGTCATTTTTACCTGACACATTTGCTCTGACATTCCATTCTTGTACTTTGCAACGTCCTTTTCAAGGTATGGTTTTTTGTTTATATTCTTTTGGTTTTAGGTCTTTTTCCTTTGTTTCCTTCTCATTTTGGTTTTCCTTTTTGGTTTCCCTCTATTTTTTTATGTCACTCCCTTGGTTCACCATGTTTCATTTTTTGAGTTTTCTCCAGGTATTCGAAGTTGTTCAAAGGATCCTCTTAGGCCTCCCATACTTCTTTTTGTTTCTCATGTTCCATATTTTGTGATTTAACATCATTTGCAAATTCCTCAGACTTGTTTGGAGAGAATCATTTAGATAATTCCTTGAAGTTGATAAGTCAAAAATTTGTTCGAGAATTTTCCTTTGGGGATCTCGGTTTGGGAATTTCTTTGGAACTTTTCGATTCGAGAATTTTCGAGGTCTTTTGCTTTGTGGTTTTGAGAACCTCCGACTTTGGGAAACTCTTTCAGAAAATTTATTTTTAGAAAAATTGGTTTCAGAGATTTCCTTTGGAACTTTTGGTTTTGAAGATTTCAGTTCGAAACTCCTTCGGAGAATTTTTTGAAGATTTCGATTCGGTGATTTCTTTTGAAACTTTTGGTTTCATAATTTCTACAATTTCAGCTTCCAAAACACAGGGTTTGATGTCTGCTTCCACTTCAAAGGGAAAAGAGAAGATGAAATACTCATTTCTTGGGGTTTCTCCCCAATCCTTCTGTCCTCCGACTTAGGAAATATTGGGGACACTGATCTAGGACAAATTGATCTTCCCAATTTCTGGGAAAGATTAAAGGCTCCAAACAAGAAACCATGGATGCAGGCCATCTATGCAATAGTGGGCTTTCCCTTGCCACTAGTTTTCCCGCATCTATGCATTGCCCAAAATTTGTCTTAGCTGCAGTAACCCACTTTGACGAAGACTCCATGTCAGTCAGGGATAGTGATGATAAGGTGGTAATCCGTTTGGACCCAGATTTCTTTGAGGATCTTCTTAAACTTCCTGACGTTCAAGATTATGCCAAAATTTCACTAGAAATAGCAGTGGAACATTGGGATAAGAAAGAGGAAGTATGCTCAAAGATTATGATGAAATCCTATCTGGCTAAGAATTTCACCAAATTACCCAAAAATATGCATCGATCAGATTTTATTCAGGAATTAAACAATCTTATTATGATGTTAAGCGAGTTTGAGTCTTCCTTCTATAAAGGAGTTCCGGAGGAATGGATGTTTTTGTACATCTCAACTATCAAGAAGAGCGATGAGTTTATTTGATGAGGGGGCACCTTAGTATCACCATTCACTATCAATTGGGTAGAGTGTCAGAAACAAAAACCTTCTACATGACATCTTTCTGGTATATGCTAGTTGTTGCTATGGGAGATTTTGTGGGTTTGAATACCAAGGGTGTTCATAGCACCTCCCAAATATATGAATTTTATCCCCTGACTCACTCGGATGAGGGAAGCGAGGCATTTTCAGAGTCGATGATGATTTCTTCACCTTTGTCATCCTCTATTGTTTTGACAAAGAACTATATAATTGGAGGATTTCCGATGAGGCTTTCAAGGAAGTGCAAGAATGGGGAGCAATCTACTTCCAGTTTCCTACTTTCACCTACATCCGGGTTCCGGGTTTCATAGGTGCCCCAAGCAAATTTCCGAGGTTTCCCACTGAAAAATGGATTCTATTGGAATTAGTTCGGTAGTTGTTGGATTATCATCGAATCCAAAATAAGCGTCACAAACACGAATGCATTTCCCTGTTTTGATTGACAAGTATTCTTGCCCAAATATTCACAAGGAAAAAAATGTTGATGTAGAAATGGCTAAGGTAACCCTACAAACCTTTCACCTGCGGACTAATTTTGATTATTGGGGTAAGTTTGGGAGACAGGTCGGTCCAATGCCCATGTGCTCTAATTGGAAGATATCTAGATTCATTTGTCGGACGAATATATCATGTGAGAAAGGTATTATGAAAGATTAACTCTTGATGAAGTTTGGAAATTTTGTTTAGCGGATGTGCAAAGGATATATAAGACAATGATCAGGTTTTTGATTCATCATATAAGAATGATAATGTTTCCAATCAACCGCTAACATGGATTGATTGGTATGTGGAAGAATGTAGTAACACCAAGGAGAGGCGGGACCCATTTTAAAGAGGAATTTCATTTGGTTGACCACCTTGGGAAAATCAACCTACAAATATAGGGGCTATACCAGCAATAAACCAACCAACACCTACTAAGGGAAAAAGGTCAGCTTAAAAGGCTCCCATAGTTCCAAAGAAGATTTCATTTGTTGTTGGTGGCTCATCTCTCTCCAAGTCTTGTTTCCAAGATTACATCTCCCGGTGGTTGAAGTTAATGACACTCCTAGTATCATCCAGGATCCATCACATCTTCTCCTTCCTCCATTATCACTTCCAATACAAGTTATTTCCACTTCCACCATCATTTCTTCTTTCCCATCCCCCTTACATGTCCCAAGTATTCTCATCATTTTCAGTTCTATCGGTAGGGAAAATATTGGGTCACCCATTTCCTCTTCATTCCTTTAACACTTATTTTCTTCAATCTGACCCCTATCATTTCTCTGTCGATTCCTATCATGGCTGTCCTAACATCCACGCCTTCCATCATTCTTTACCTCTGCTCAAATACCAACCTGGTATTTCTAGTGATCTTGCTCTAACCAATGTTTTAGGTATTGGATCTGCCACTCCATCTTTGTCATCCCTAGCCATACCAGAATGGTTGTTTAGACAAACTCCCAAGAAAAGAAAAATGTTCCTCGGGGGATGTTATAGATCTCAGCATATTGGAGTCATGCCCGAGAGACATGATAAGAGACTAAGAACCATATCAAGTCTGACGGTTAATTCATCTGGAGAGCGTGTGATAGAGGTGGCCACCCCTGTTGAGGGAAAACTAAAGAAACAATCACGTGACAGTTAATGGATATCAAAATTCTCATTGGGAAGGATACTCATGAAGGAGCCAAGCAAGATGTACTGCTTTACTCTTAAGGCCCTTACGGAGAAATATGACAAAGACAAGGCCACAAGGATGACCTCGAGGCCAAGGTCGAGTAACTCACTACCTTTGTTGCGTAAAGTAACCCAACCCACTCCATCCACTGAAATCTCAACTACTACAGATATGAAAATTTCATCTACAATCAATGATATTTCTTATCATGAGCTCGAGAAGCTAGGCCAGAAAGGGAGATCAGTGAGTGGATGGATGGAGAGAATTCTGTAGGAAGCTAATCCTTTGATCAAGGAAGTAGTTGAGATATATAATGATTTGCAGGTTGCAAAAACCACCATTTCAAGATGGACGAATCCTTCTCTAAAGATAATAATAATTTAAATTTAACTTTGGCAACATGGAGTGACATTAGAGAAGAGGATTCTAACTTGCTTCTTCAGGAAGAGGTGATCGATGATGCCTCTAAATTATTTGAATATCAAAAGGCCATGGAATTACGGTGTCAAGTATTACAAGATCTGATTAATAAATTAGAGGAGAAATGAGTGGAGATTACAGATGCCTTGAATGACATCTCAGAGGAGTTTGAAAATGCCAATTGCAAATTCTTTAATGAAAATATCGATGCTCTTCTGAGGATCAGATTAAGGAAAATATCAAATATTTGGTGAAGCGTGACGATGAGGTCACCAAGAATTTCAATAGTGACTTGATTGACCCATTGGTCTTATGTCAAAATTTCATAGGAGACTAAAGAAAGTTACAAATAAACTTCAAAGGTTGCCAGCTAGGATCACAAAAGAGATCGAGATAGCAGACATAGTGAATCACTATGCATGTGGTCCTAGAGATGAAGAAACTTAGGGGGTTATCAAGTGCTTCTTCAAGTACAGACACCAAATGGTTGTATGGGAGGAAGGACAACAAAATCTTCTTTGGAAAAGGAGATGCGAGATGAAAGCGAAGCCAAAGTTGAGCGGCCATGAAAGGACAAGTCCAAGCTCTACGATTGGTCAAAGTTGTAGGGTTGGTAGAGTCGAACCCTTGCAACAAATTCATTATTTTGTGGGAGCATGCTCCCTTGATATTAATGACATTTATATTTTTAGTTAAATGTTAGTTAAGGCCCAGCTTGACTATAATGGCTCAGCCTAGGAACTTATAAATAGTGGAATGCTTCCATTATTTAGGATATAGATTATTTTTGAGAGAAGTTGCTCTTCGAGCTTGGAAGAGTGATTATGAGATTCCAAAAAACCTTTTGATTATATTCGAGTTACACCTTGCTATTAAAAATATGATTTATTGTGTTGAATGTTAATTAGTATTTACTTTGTGAATTTACAATTCCTTAGTGATAGTGATTAACTTACCTTTATTTCAGGTTGTCTATTTCATGTTGTGAAGGAATAATACTACTATATTTTATGCCAGTTGTGAAGAATTTGTTTTCCTTCTACATTAATTTTTATGTCATTATTGTCCCTACTCGCAGAAATAGATGTTATATGCATGTGTGTTTTACTTTTGATAAATTAATTGTGTTGTATCAGATTTGATCTACCCTTGTGTATACTTGAGTTTAACAAAGGAACGTCTGCCCTTGGTTTGTGGTATTTTGTACCCTTTCTAGTTGCTATAGGTGAAGGTGGTCGGTGATGCAAACCTCGCTCCCACATTAACCCTTCCAGATGTTGAACATTCCCTAAATTGGTGCATCACCACTTCTAGCATAGGTTTCATTTCCTTGCAAATCTCTTTCCCTAATCCCATGAAATGTTAGCATAGGACTAGTTAGCCATTTTTACTGCATTAGAAGTAGCGTTGTATTTAGTTTAGGAAGAGGAAGCTAGCCTTCTCTGGAGGTTCACCTCGAGCCCAAGTCCACTGACTTGAGAGGTGATCCCATGTGTCCTAATCACCCTGAATGTCATTATTCATTCTCGGGCCATTCGGGGTGCGGTGATTTGGTGACAAAACATTGTTTAATTGTGTTTGGACAACCAAATTATTCCTATTATGATGTCATGAGACCCTAAAGGAGTCACATAAAGGTTAAGTTTGGTGGTAAAACTAGGTAATTCCAATGTCACTTCAAACAAATATTAGCTCACCATATGGACAACATCATTCTCATATTGGATAGTCCAAGTGTTTTCCATAAATCCATATTTCTTATATAAATTTTTAGCTAACTTATTTGAAATAAAACACTCGGTGACACTAGTGTCAAACAAAGCGATAAGCGGAAAACCATAAAGCTTATGTAGTGCCACGCTTTACACACACAATAACAAGAGTAAAATACTAGGATAATTTTTTTTGACTTACATTACTCACTTACACACAACACCACATGGGTTTTAGTACATAAACTTGACTCGCATACAACAATCACAAAATCATCGACTCACATAGACACATGAAAGCGACATAGGCATCTTTGACGCTACACTTTTCCCAATGGAAGGTTACTAGTAAAGACCCAACCACAAGAACATGGCTTCAGGAATGGTGAATCCCACAACACATCATTTCTTTAAAACAATTTTTGGTTAAAGTTAACATTCCAAGGACATTATGAGCAAGGATGAATTTTCTTGTTTGTCCACCTACATTTTCTTAAGCTTATTCCGCGGTTGAAAATACAATTCGACCTTCTCAAGTTGGCTTCTTATACTTTATATAAATTTCCATAACTGACATACATATTTGGCATAAATCAAATTGCATACAAAGTACTTAATTATCTTATTATTATGTTAAAAATATTCTTCTCCAATGTTTATTTGATGTCTACAGTTTTACCCTTACAACTCAAGCGAAAGTGACTTGATGTCCAAAACGCAATAAAAGGATTTGACGGAGATTTAGATATAGGGTAGCTTTTTACCAAAAACATTCCTCGATTCACACTATATTTATTTCCCTACCATTGTTATTATAATTTGAAAACTTATTAAATTCCCATAAGATATATATATATATATATATATATATATATATATATATTCTCGAAGTTTGATCGCACCAAGGCAATACATATTCTTTGCAACACATGATTATGTTTAATTAAGTTTAAAGGACTTCAAGAGTGACCTCAATCCTAATCTCCAATCTCATTCTCATCTTAAATGATATACTTATACATTGCACTATGGTCTTGTTCTTAGCATTGTTTTGTAATCAAGAGTTCTGAAGTATTTGACTAACATCTTGAAGGGGTATATGATTGGAAGAATTGTAAACCATACACGAACCACAAGTGACACCTCCTAATCAGCTGAGGTTTGGTTTCTTCCAATATGCACTCAATGATCTACGCCTTGACTATATAAGAGTTTAAGGCGGTGGACATATTTATACTAAACCACATTCAAGAAAATACCAATATGTTATTTTGATAGAAACCAGTAGCACTCCTTAATCATTCCTTGAATAAGGACTCATAAGGTGTCTTAAGGCGGTCTTCAACACTCAACTTGGTGTCGGACTGAAGAGAGGGCATTCTTATCGCGATTAATGAAACTAGAAGGAAACCACATACTCTAGATAAAGTTGGACCATGTCATTCCTAAAATATGGGTTCACGTCAGATATCACTAGACATAATGACTATGACGGTAAACTTCAAGCTGGGGTTTTATTTACCTAGCAGAGTGTTCCATCGAGTGCGAAGCTTAAGTTCGTTCTACGGTCTTAAATTTCTTATATGGTAAAAAGGATCACACATACGAGACACGTTATGCATGAATATCTTATTAAGGTTGGGTGTTCCCATTAAAACTCTTTATTATGTTTGCGAGGTAGAGAAGATAACCGAGTAAATTAATTTAATCGTTTATTGAATCTTGAGAAAGTACTACAATATATTAACTTCAATTTAAATTTACTATATATATATAAATCAAACCCTTTTTGCCATACACTGACTAAGAATCAAATTAGCTGGTGATTAGATGCACATTTCTAAGTTATCCTAAAACTAGCATCTCATGCATATTAACAAATTTCAATTATAACTTTTAACATGAGAATACATTAGGCAGGTTATTCATTTACAATGACCTATAAAAATTACAATAATAATAATTAAATTACACATAGCCTTTTTCATCGTGTGTTCTTCCATCGTCCCTGAAAACCCACGTGAGCATGATATCGGCCCGATGAATCATTGGCATCATTTGTAGACACTTAAAATTGGTTACTCAATTTTAGTGTCCCTCACATTCGTTCCTGCTTTCGGGTACTTTGGCACAGGGCACGTTTACGTCACCACTATCCCCTTGGGATATTATTCGATTTGTGATTTAAACACCTATCCTAAGTTTAATTCACCCCATTGTATCTTTGTCAGTGAGTAATTAAGTATTAAATATTTAATTACACCTCTTCCCATGTATCCTAATCACTTATCTACCCCAATTTATTCTATCTATGTATCACCCCTATTTTTCCTCTTCCCCAAGCGGGATATTTCCCGTGTTGGGGTAACTCTTACCTTTCTAGAAATCGTTCATGTTGGCCATCTCGGGAGTACGTCATGCGATGGCGCCGAAACTATCTACGGTCGGCACCGATTTTAGGGCGGCGCCGATTATAAATACAAACCGGAACTTCGGTTCTAGGGGACGAAAAAAAAGAGCGAAAAAGGAGGAAGAACACGTGCACGAGACGAGAGAGAAAGAGACGAGATCATGAAAGAGACACGAGGTTGTAAGAGAGAGATCTTTTAGCATCAAGTGTATCGAATGAGCGGATCTGTCGAATCAATCCTTGAGAGGAGCGCGTTACTCTGCTCCTATCACATCGACATCGCGTACGTATCATCGATCTTGGTGACTACTGTTCGATATCTCACCGACCGGCACATCGATTGGCGTTGGCGATCCGTCCTTCACTTTCCAATTCGAATCTTCTCGCCTTGTCCACGGATTGGCCGATCTGCTTTGATCGACACCCGTCTATTTGATCGGCGCCCGATCACATCGATCGGCGCCGATCCACATAAATCGATGCCGATTCTACATAATCGCGCTTGGACGATCATCCATGAGGCAGGTAAAGGACGAGGTAACACAAATCCGGCTTTATTTCATAGTTTCTGTTTTACGTAGCTTTACATCTCTTCATTTAAGTCGGTTTCATTCTTTTGTAATCGAGAAAATCTAGTCTTATATGTACATCTTTTATCATGTATGCTTCTTTACTTAATTGAAAACATGGGTGACATCCGTGGAAGCTTAAGCTTCACGGACCGCTTCTCGGGAAGTCCACCTAAATACCTTTAACGTGGTCTTTTTGCATCAAGCATCGGTGTGTTGCGGAGTTACTCGGATCTATTGTGCGAATTACTCGTGTGCGCCGTCTTATCTACATCAACCTCCTTATCCATCTACATCTTCGGATCTTGTCCATCGAAGTATCAATTTTATTGGAGTTTTCGGGGTTTTTGTGTTTAGTTTGGTGCGTGCTTGGACGGAGTATGCAGCGCGAAATCCTTGATCTACATTACTTGGCACGCCGGTGGGACCAACCAAAGTCCCTTATTGGCAAGAGTTCATTTCTTTTTAGTTTTGAGCTTTGTTCTTTTCTTCTTTGATTTCTTTCGGATTACGCTTGAGCATTTCCTTTCATCGTTTTAATCTTGCTCTTTTTGTGAAATTTTTATTTCCTTGGAATTTTCCTAGTTCTTGAAATAGAAATTTCCGTTTCCTAGAATTATCAGGATATATCTTTACGGGTTTTGTTTGGTGTTTGGTTAACCTCTTCTTGCGGAGCACTTTGCTTGTTCGTAGGATTATTCGAGTGGAAAAGCTCAACAACGCGCTTTTTGAAGTCCACACCTTGGAGAGCTAAATCTCTGAGTATTCCTCTTTTACGGTGTTTTCTCCTTTTTAGGAACCAATAAAAAAAAATAAAAAAAAAAATTCTTTGTTTGTTGTACATCACATTCGAACATTTCAATTTTGGTGCTTAAAAGGAATTTAATCGCATTTGGGAAAGAATCATTTGACTTGTCTTCATCGAAATCAAACACTTCGTTTTAAGTGCTTAAAGAAATCTTTCTTTGTCATTTCTGTTGTATGTTTCTCATCTAGTTTTAATTAGGCTGGAAAATTGATCAAAATGGTAGTGACACTCTTTGATTTTATTTTTCACCCTTGCACTTTACAAAGCCAAAATCACTAGGTATAAAGAATTTAAACAAAAATTCCTTCACTGGCCTTGCCTACTTGGAAGTGACATCGAGAGGAAGAGCTACAGCGGTACTCGGGCATGCGTTATAAATTCACGGAAGTTGGTATATATTGGCCAAAGCAGAGCTCCCTTATCGCGGCAGGTGTGAAGTGCGGGGGTAGGCCCCTATGTCCAGCCACGTCTTAGGTCTTTTCTTTGAAGTGCCTTCGGGACTCCTCACCTAAACATTCCCAGAACCATCCTTAGTTTGAGCTATCCCCGAGATAGTTCTGTTCTAAAAGCCTTCCTAATATTTTCTTTCTTAAAAGCATCAGAAACTTAAAGAGATAATCACTGCAGCTGCTTGAATTATCTTTGTGCATTAGTTAGAGTCAATCTTCTTTCTTTGTGTGTTTATGAGCGGTCATCACTCAGTTCTGATCTAGAAGAATGGCTCAATTGGCCCCTTCCTCTTAGAGATTACCACTAGCGTGGATGTTTCGGCACCCCAGGATCTTCCTCGGGACCCTTTGTTTGGTTCCCCATCACAGTCATATAATCCTTTCTATCAAGCCAAAGCAACCCCATCACGTCCGGCTTCCCTAGTCCTTGAAATATCATCTCGTCGGCTCGGAGTATGTTCCTCGTGGGGATCACGAATTTGGCGCTCGCTTGATCCCTTGATCCGGTAGCCCTCATGGATTACTGAGTACCTGGTCTATTAAGACATCGATCGAGGACCACGGCGATCTAGCAATTATGTACGATTATTCTCATGAACCATCCCGGGCCTTGGTAGAGAGCGGTTTGCATCATCTCTCTTGCATCGAGTCACGGAGAAGGCGAGGCCCTGTGCCTCCCTTTTCTCTTCCACCAGTGACCATATTGACTAGTTCTCGAATAGCCTTACCTATTCCTAACTTGCATGATTACCTCGAATATTCCATGACCTACTTAAGGAGGTCCTCTGCCACTGGCTATAATGAATGCATCTGCGCTTGCCCCGCATATTCATTAATTCATCTATGCCCTCCATCGTGTCCCCAAGGTCGAGGTACCCCTTGTAGGCTGACCCCTAGAATAGTCGGTTGGCTCTGCTGCTCTCGTCCTCAGCGTGGTCTTTCTTTAATGTTCCAGCAGTGACCTTCGCCCATCCTCAGCATCGGCACCCTTAATGCCTAATCCGTGAGTAGAAGGCCCCTTTCGGGTTTGTTCCCTAATATGTCGATCAGTCGGCACTCATGTTCCTCAATCTGTCCCGATTGATCAATGAGCATAGGAGTCCACCCGATCACAGGCTCCATCCGTCATCCGACCTTTATTTTCTCAGACCACTTATTATCTCACAACCTTCCTATACCACAGGCTCCTTCTGACAAATACCCCCACCGGGCGTCACCTAGAGCGCTGGTTATTCCTCTTATCATCTATCAATCAGCAGATGAATCCCCGTTGACACCTCAACAACATCCACCATTGCTTCTTATGTAGGACATGCCGTGTATGCCTCCTCCTCAATACGCGTGGTTCAAATTCTTTTCAAGAAAATGCGCAGACTTGGAAGCCTCCACACAAAGGGCTGGAGTCCTTCATACTCCTTTGAAGAAGTGTGTAATGAACCCATTCATCCCTCGGTGGCTTTTAAGCCTTATCCTCCCTGATGGGGAACTTCACAAATTTTCAAAATTTCATAGTCGAGAGGACCCTCGACAGCATTTTGCGAGCATTGAACATGCTTTGCTACCTCATAGTCCGAGGATCGGAGCTTATGCTCCGTGCTTTCCCCTATGTCTCTAGCGAGGTCTGCTTTGAATTGAGTCTGATAACATTCCTCAACATTCCTTATTTTCTTTCTCTCGGTTGGCCCGGATGTTTGTTGAAAACTTTTGATAAATATCGCGCATAAGATCTCGATTACTGAGATCTTTATAACATTCGTCGATTCGATGATGAGTCTTGCGGACTTTGTCTTAGCGGCTCATTGGAGAGGATAATCGACCAATTGTCTTTCTCCTTCCTCGATCCCAGACGATCGAGTTGTTTACTCGATCTTGTCTAATCATATTTCTTCCACTTTAAGGATCCGAACTTTTCATACCTTTGAAGAAGCCTTTACGATGGCACGCAAACTTGAATCTCGCGCCATTGAACAAAGGGAAACTAAACTTCGCTCTAAATCTAAACCCGATTTTCTCGGTTTACCAAACCAATTTCTTCCCCTTAAAGAAGAGAATCGGGGATCCACCAGTATTTGTATCATATTAAAAACATCACGAGTCGATAATACTTCTAATCAGGCACCACGAAGAGACCCCCTCATCTTCTCGAAAAGGGACTTCATCATCTCGATCCTTCGCTTCATTGGGGAATCATATGCCTCTATCTTAGAGAAAAATGTTGGAAGTTTGCATGATCGAACTTCCCCATTAGAATATTGATGAAAGCATAGAACGTCCATTTGGTACGGGAAAATGATTTGTCATTGCTCGTAGGAGCAAAGGTCATGACATCGAGCGATGTCGGACCTTTAAAAATCTTGTCCGAGAAATTCATTGATAAAGGCGAGCTCATTAAGGATAGCAAATGCTCCCCCAAATCCCGGGAGCCTTTGGATGTTTTAAACAACCTTTTCCCAACCATTCCCAAACCATAATGCTTCGGTGTCTCGAAAACCAAACACTCATACTATCGACTTCATCTCTCTTAAAGAATCTTCTTCTAAAACCAAGCCATCTGCTTGAACACATCAAGCTGGATTAGAACCTCCTTCCACTTCGTCAATCCAACTTTGGAATTCCACCATCTTGAGTGGCAGTCTTTGAATATTTCTACATCGCTGAATACGGGTTCATCTCTCTCCGGCTCCTTTGTCAGGCCTTCCATCCATGCCCGAACGTGTGTCATCCTCATCTGTCTCATCGTCAAACATTCTTTCAATGCTCGAGGTAATTACATCCCTTCGATTTTCCAGCTGAGATACATCTATACACATTTGCTCCCATTCTCATTGACTATTTATGCCCTGGTGACGTCGTATAATTGTGCCGACTTGACCCAGAAGCGTCTTCGATTTGACTCTTCCGCCTCTTTTCCTACGGTAGTTCACCCATAATTCTGCACCGGGAAGTCGTCCCTTCGCGAGGAGCTGCTTCTTCATCCTCACTTTTTTCCACCACTAATGCTGCTTGCCCGCCTATTAAGGAAAGTCAAAAGAAGTAGCACCCAACACCTATACGCTCGGTTCTGAACTTAAAAGCAAGAGACTGACCAAAATCCTAACGTTGCGCCGTGAGTACCTCTTGATTTACTTTCCCAGAAAAGGTTCTGATCACCTTATGCGTTGAAGTTGTCACCATCCTGAAAAAGGAAAGCCCATATTTCGAACCATCAAGAACCTTGGTGCTTTCCACAAAATCTCTCTCTACGCCCCATAAAAGATTGGATTTTATCTGTGAAGGGCGTCTTCTTCTACACACTTATCAAAACCATCATCTTCTTCTACTGACACATCCTTCACCAACACCCCCAAAAGCCCGACTTACCTACTAAAAAAGGGCGTCACACTCTTCTCCCGGGATCATCATCTCCATTACCAAAGCGAGGACACCCTATGTCCCTTCGATTCTGACTACTTTGGGAGCTTCTTCCTCATCTAAATTGACATTATCTAAATCATCGAGTAAATTCGACCAAGCAGACCTCCTTTATCTTTGAGAACCCATGACACTTGTCACATCTCCATCATCTTGAAAAAATCTATTTTAGGGGCTCCCCCTCCACCAAAATCAATCATGTCTCACTTACTTCCATCTCGAAGTGCCCAAGGCTACTCCTCCAGGAAGTGTCCAAAAAAATAAGATGATCCTAAAAGTATCCCAAACGAGCGTGCGAGGTTATTTTACCTCGGCGATCTGTTAAAGTAAAGAGGAACCTTCATCACCTCTTGTCCTCATCTTCGTCTGGGTTCTACACCAAAATCCTTCACCAACTTAAGCAATCTTCATCCATAGCTCCCTTCCCTCAGTTAAACCTATAACCCTAAAGGAGTTAAAGCCTACACGGTTTAACTTTCTGATCTAATTGTGCTTTACCACCATTGCCTGCAGGTTGTAATCTTGAGGGATGTAAAGCTCTTCAAAATTTATTGTGACAACCTTTTGGAAGAAAGTGATCTTTTCTTTTGGAGGAGGAGGAACAAGTATCTCTGTCATGCCCCATCCCGAGCCCAGCGATCCCCTCCGGACCTCTAGTGATTCCCTCAGTGATCTTCCACCTTCCGAATTGACCACGATCCATATCGCCATGAGACCCGACACTTATGATAATCCATCTTCATCTACAACATCTCAACCACGGCGTTGTCATTTGCCGGCCCACAGAAGGTTCCTCCTTCCTCATTAGCCAACATGACCTAAAGGTCTCTGTTACGTGCTGCACCTGGGCTCCAAATTCCCGTGTCGGTTGAGAGAGTGTTATGAAACAACTCCACCAGGAGGCTCACGGTCAAAATGTCTCTTTTGACCTCATCCAGATCCTCTCCCCAACATGCTGAGCTCGATTGATAATCTGCGTCGCATTCGATAAATTCGGATGAGCAAGCTGACCCTTGAGTTGGTTGTTGGATTGAATAGACCATCGGCCGCCATTTCTTTTGAAGATTCCGGAAATTCCTCCTCTTTCTTGAGAGGATTTGGAGACTCCCCTCTTTATCACCGGTCAAATCTAAAAACACTACATTAAAAGCAGCGTTATGATCGGCATGGTGGGCTGAAAGCTCAGCGTCATCTCCTGCACACATTCGAGAAAATTAAGTTACCAAAACGTAGTGTCACCCCGCCCTTTGCCCTTCGATGTTTAACGATCAGCTGGATTACTTTAGGAATTGTGGTCTTACCCATTCGAAGTAGGTAAGAAGGCTGCTTCACGAACTCTTCTACATTTTGAAGGAAAATTCCACTATAATATGATCCTCGGGCGGCTCTGGATTCGCACGATGCATTGTGTCCCATCCACCCTCCATCGATGGCTTAAAATATCAATATGAGGGAAAATATATACTCATGAGGAGATCCTTTTTCCTTCGCACAATGCGACATGACCTGAGTGCCTCACAAAGAAAAATGCTTGCTCTCACGATGGGGCCTCACCTTCTTCCATGTCCACTATGACCAAACTACAGGTTTACAAAATCTAGAAGAGACATTGCGGCGTTTCTCACTTGAGAGCTTCCTCTCTTTTCTTTAGACGCCCATCTCAAACACTAGTGAGTATGGTAGACCCAGACAAACAACTTTTGAATATCAACCCAGGTCTCAGGCATTATCACCATTGTTAGTACGCCCTGATCGATAGACTAATTTCATCTACGGTGGTCTTGATACGCCTCACTATCGCTTGAGATTCTCCTCCTAGGACCAAACCTTACTTAACGGGTTCATTTGTCTGAGAATCCCACGTTTGCAAAACTTATTATGTCGATCTTGTGGAGAGGGTTTTGGCACGGAGAAAATATGAGCAAGGTGTGCATGACCTCACATCCATTCCCTACTCTCATGCCACATCAAAATTTGGTTTAGGATTTAAACCTCTTTCCAGAAAGCCACCAAATCCCACTATTCTCGATGAGCCTCTTCTATTGAGAACCATCTGCTCCATTAAGTCAGGGAAGCATCGCTCGATGTGGGCGATGACATTTCCATCACCTTTTTTTTTTTTTGATCAATACCATTTCCTTAGGGCGGCTAGCCTATAAGACTAACAACGAGTCCACTTCCATACCGTTAATCTACCACTGAGAAATAGTTGGAGATGACTCTCTACTACCTCAACACTATCCTTGCGGATGATGATTCCTATCCTCCACTGCTCTGTCGGCGAAAGGAAGGATTCATATCTTCCCCAAGACTATTCCTACACGACACGTCTACACTTCTCAACGAAGCCCATGTGACCTTAATATAGGGACTTCGAAGACCCTCGCATCATTAAGGAATTCGGCTAGTCTCTTAATCCCACGGGGAGTTAGGAGATTTTACCACTTTTCTTTCAGACCATCAAGCGAGCCTTTTGTGCTTGGTCATATGCAGCGAGGATATGCGAGGACTCGATCCCGATATTGTGGTCCCACAATATCGTTACTCTCCCAACATCAAACCCCGGTTAAGCAAAAATTACGTAAAATGCCTAGAGTAACCCTTCTTGTTAAAGAAGGGATTCTAGCGCTTTTACTCGGCTAACTTCAACCCCATGACCATCGATTATCCACAATGGGTTTCCGATGTAGTCTTTTAACTAGCTTAAAGCTCTTTGGGAAAATTTGAATTTTACCGACTTCCAGGGATCTTAATCTTGTTTGTCAAAAGATGATTTTCCTTTACCTAATATCGACCAACTCATGGATTTAGCTGCGGGTCATGAGATGCTTTCTCTTATGGATGGTTTCTCACCCGGATATAATCAAGGAATTCTCATCGCCAGCTTTGAGAAGACCAACGCTAAGACTTCTTTCATAACTCGCTTGGGGGACCTTTTGTTATCGCGTCATGCCTTTCCAGGTCTTAAGAACACGGAAGCAACCTATCGGCGAGGCTGATGACCTACATCTTCCATAATCTCTTACACAAAACTATGGGGAAGATTACATTGACGATCTCCTCGGTAAGTCGAAACGTCGTCAGGATCATCTTTTCATCCTTGCACCTCTCTTTGAGAGGCTTATCAACTTTGTCTTCGTCTGAAATCCATCTAAAGTGCGTGTTTGGCGTTCTCAGTAAACTTTTAGGTTTATCATTTCCATCGGGGGTATTGAAGTGGACCCACAAAAAATAAAAGCTATCCTTGAGATGCCCCTCCCGCCTACAACTTAAAGCAACTCCATGAGTCTCTGAGGGCGTCTTGATCGGTGCGTCGTTTTATCTCCCACGGTTGTCGGACCGTTGTCGGCCTTTTTCACCATCTCCTCTCAGTGGAGAATGTTCATTTTGAATGGGATGAACATTGCCAAAGGCCAACTGATGATCTCAAAGCTTATCTTCTTTCTCCACTGTGCTTATACCTCCCATGCTGAGGAGCCTTTCTATCTTCTATATCTCATGTGTTCGGCCAGTAACTAAGGTGCCATGATCTCACCATCGGGACAGCTTGCGGTAAGAACAAAGTTATGCATTATATCAAGTCGCACTTTTCCCTCCATGAGTATGAAACACGTTATTCTGTTGGTGAAAAGCTGTGTTGTGCTCTCTTCTTCACAACTTCTAAGCTTAGGTCATTTACCTCCTTAATCACAAAACTTACGTGCGTCACAAGTAATCGACCCTTACCAGAAGACAATTCATGCATAAGCAAACCTTATCTCATGTTGGCCGTATCACTCGTTGGCTCATATCTTATGACAGAATTTGATCTCGAGTTTATCCATAAAAAGTCTATCAAAGGTCAGAGTTATTGCAGATCAATTGGCTGATGCTCCTCTTAGGACACTCAGAAACCACCTTGCTGCAGTTCCCGATGAATATATCAGCCAATTGATTTTGAGTACATCTCCATTTAAAATAAAGCTCTTCTTTGATGGATCCAAATGCAGACGAGGGGAGTGTGGGTTTTGTGATTGATTCCTCCTTGGGGTACTCGTATCCCCGATGGCACACAAATTGAACTTTGAGTGCGCGCGATAATATGGCTGAATATGAAGCTCTTGTCTTGGGTCTTAAAATGCCATTAATCTCGGCGCTAAATCATATTGGTTGACATCTTTGGTGATTACGAACTCATTCGTTAAACAAGTCACGGGTGTCTATCAATGCAAGAATGATATCCTTGAAAAATATCGTGACATCGTTCTTTCTGGCTCGATATTTGATAAATTCACCATCGAAGCTATTCCTGCATACTTTGGAAATTGATTCGCATGAATCTGATAAGCTTCTTTAGCCTCACTTATCCCCACCTTTACCGAAGACTCACGACTTTATGTGTTTATACAAGCGATTAGATCAACCATCTCATCTTAGGCAACTAACTTCAATCCATAACATCATGACCCATACCGGGATGAGTGGTATCCAGCGAATTGTTGATTATCTATCTCATTCGGTCTTCCTCCGAGATCGACTTCAGCTGGTGGAAGATCTTTTATCAACATGTAGCGCTAATCGCTATATGCTATTCTAGGCGGGATTCTTCTGAGTGTCACGGCTTTGATGGTATTTTGCTTGATTGCCTCAAAACCCATGAATCATCTAAAAGCTATCGGGAGGTCCACTTGACGGTATACTGTGGTGGACATTTTAGTGGAAAGCCATTTAAGTGTGGCTAAATACATCTACGTTTGGGATATTATTGGCCTTCTCTTAATCGAAGTTGTTGTGAATCTACCACCGATAAGAAATGCGTCAAATCAAGTGTCAAACAACATTTCAATACGACACACATCCTAGTCAAGCTTTATAACCCACGGGCGGATTTGTGGCCTTTTTCGCAATGGGGTCTTGATCTTATTGGTGCTCAAATCGATCCCGTTCTTACCAGTGACGTCATCATTATCATGTTCATTCGCCACTTGAGTACTTTACTAAGTGGGTGGAGCTATCCCTCTTTCTTCGACAAAGGCTAAACCATGGTTGGTTTCCGTTTATCAACACATCATTTGTCGTTTTGGCCTTCCACACAAACTCATCACGAGATAATGGTAAGTCTTTGAGAATATTGATTTGAGAACCTCTGTAAGCTTTCAATATCAAACTCGAGTTTTCTTCTCATCTTATCCTCAAAGTAATGGTGAGCCGAAGCTTCCCGAAGTAAACTTTGCATAATATCCTGCCAAAGGTAACTGAAGTCGAAATTTGGTGACGGGGTTAGCATTTACATATCCCTTTGCTCTCACCCAGGCTTATCGGACTAGCATTCGTAACTCCTCTGCTAGTCTACTCCTTCCCTCGTCCCATGGGTGAAGCATTTGTCCTTCCTTTGGAAGTCAAATCCCATCTCTCTCAGTGTTTTTCTCTTAGAGAATTTGTCTCAGATGAGGACTATACGTCAAAATCGTCTACTGCACAACTTGAATTATTAGATGAGGGCGTCTCGCGCTCTTGAACATCATCGGAAGTCTATCTTGGGCGTATCGAAAAACATGTATAACAAGCACTTGCAGCACCATGACTTCAAATTGGGGATCTTGTTCTTAAAAAAAAATCAAATGTCCTACACTCGAAGAAGTCAACGTGGTAAGTTTGCTCCCTAGGCTAGGATGGGCCCGTGCGTTATCACTCATAAATATGGAGTGCAGGGAAGCATAAATACATCTTCCATGGATGGTATGCACGGCGGAACCTCTTAATGCCTTGCATCTCACGGCCCTTCTTTGTTAAAATCTATCTTACACAGAGTCTGAGTCAGCGACACGAGATCTTTCATCCGTCTAAAACAACCAGGTCATATACTTTCATGGTGATTCGAAACTATGTGGTTCTGCACTGTGCCTCTTTTACCTTAAAAATATAAGTATCGTGGCTCTACTCATTGCATGTTTCTTTTGGATATGTTTGCCTCTACTCATGGTAGGAATACCTTAATCACCACTTCATCATGTCAGTGCTTATCTTAGTGGATCTGCTCGGGGCATGGTGCGTGTTCACTTTATGTTCTCTTCCCCTCCATCTAATGCTATCTAGGTCTAAACTCAAACCTTCCCGAAAGATTTTGAAAAAAAAAAAAAAAAGAAAAGAAGGGATCTTTATCGAAAGATGGCAGTCCTTGAAGGACAGCTATCCATACATTATCAAAAAAAGATCAAAAGAAAAATATAGACCATACCCTCGAGATGATGGCTATCCATTTAAAAATTCAAAATACGGACCGCTCACGGAAGGATGGTTTACATTTTGAACATATTCAAAAGGCTTCTTACTGATTAATTAGCCTTTCGATCGAGTTTATCACTTTTTTAGCATCATTTTGAAAGACTTGCAGTATTGATCGGTCTTTCCATATCAAGCAAACTTCTTTTGCGTTGATCAGTTTGCTCTTACTGCGAAATCACTTGAAGAAGCTGAGATTTAAGACCTTTTGTCGATCATATGGAGAATCCTATTTTCCCCCTTATGGACATGTGTCAGTCACCCTTGTAAATTCCGATAAGATACTTCTTGTTCCTTTAGTTTCCTACTAGATACATGTTTTGTGGCTAGTTAGTGTCGGAGTTTATTTTTAACCTCATGTAGGAGCACTTACATGCATGATATTGTGATTTCTATCCCGGATTCTATCATGATGGGTTGGAAGTCAACTTATCATTTTCTTTCTTATCACGGTGTATATTTTCTTTGTTTACTAGTCAGAGGTCGTTTCATTACTTCCTTGGCTCTACATAAAAGTATTCCCCCATTATTCTTTTGTTTTTCATCCGGTCAAATTGACATTTCACATGTTAATTCAATCAAAATTTTACCTTCTATCTGAATTTCATCTTACTATTAAAGCATCTTGCATTATCTGACACATGTGGATACGGCCATCTATTTTTCGTCGAAATTAAATTAACATCTTAAACATGCAGTACATCCAATCACATCTATCTATCTATCCATCAAAATATCTAAAAGCTGGTGCATCGGAAGTTACGCTACATCTATCTATATCCATTTTCGTAATCAAAATAAAATGCCATACATCCACATCTATCTATTTATCCTTGAAAATATTTAAAAACTTACATCGGAAGTTCACATTACATCTATCATCTCTATTTTTTCATCAAAATTATATCCACATATCGATCACCTTAAATCAAATCACATCTGATTTCTATCCTCTATCGAGTCATATTTATCCAGTCATCATCATTCATCATCTATCAGTCTATATCTATATATCCACTTCCACCAATTCGCTACATTTATCCATGTATATCAAAATCAAAAGCATGAGAAACAATTATATGACAAATGAAATGATGAATCTATATATACATGTGTATAAATAATTAAACAAAAATGAGAGGCTTTCCATCAAGCCATCTATACTGATACTTACCTTGGAAATCAGTGCTACATCGACTACATGGATACTGAAATCTATCCCGATCCTTTATATAGTAAAATCCGATCGTGGAGGACCTATTATCATCCTCACCACCCTCCTCTGGACCAGTGTCTCTCCAGCTTAAAGTAACTGTCGAGCTAGACACACTTTGCTGTCTTGGAGGTCTCTGCACCTCGGTCTCTCCCGGTGCTCCCTCGCTGAGGCCCCGCTCGCTGGCGGACCGTCGGCTGCTCTCCTCCTCGCGCCCGTCTATGGGGCACATCCACGGGAGGCGTCTTTATGCGTTAAGGCATCCACTCATGGTATATCTCACCTCGGCGAGGAGGAGTGCCGATATGTGCTCAGCTGGTACACCGGTGCTCGTAATGGTGCTATTGGTGCTGCTTTAGAGGCTCTTTGGTAGTAGCTCACTTGGTGGTGCTCACTCTGAGGGTCGTAACCTATGTACCCAGGACTTCAGAGCGTTAATTTTTGTCTCCCCATATTTGGCCACGAGGGCCTCCTTTATGTCGATAATGGCGATCCCTCTGCTGGATCGGCTGTATCTGGCTCGACGGCGGTGTCTCTCTCAAAATTGGGGCATCCCTCTCTCACCTGTCGGAGCCAGTGCAGTCTCCTCAAGAGCTGCACGATGTGTACATGTCGGTGGCGTGCTCTCCCTCCCGAGTGCCATCGGCCTCGCATGTTTATGTCCTCCTGCGTCGTCATCATAGATGGATGGAGATGTGCGTGGTAACTGCCTGTATCATACCATCGCTGCGTAACCCTCATCACCCCTGGCATTGTCATCATTTGTATGTGGAGGGTGGGGGACTCTCTCGATGGATCTGCTAGGGATCAAAGAAATCGGTGATCGGTCTCCTGCTTTATCTACTTTATAAAGGCGGTATGCGTGGTCAAACCTTTGTCTGCGCTCGGAGTGTCTAATGCCTCTCCTGCAAAGCGGGACTCACTCACATATCCGGCTGCGGCCCCTAACCCTTTACTGCTCCGTCTCGGTGCCACCGGTGAGGCATCACCTGACGCCCGTATCGGAAATACCCGATATGGCCTCTAGATGACTTTACGATCCGGTGTCGGTGTCTGGCGCTCGGTGTACCAATCGGCGATCTCCTTGTATCCCAGGCGGCTCATGTCGACCCTTGCCATCTTTGAATCCATAATCGATACCTCCAACTGCTTTGTTTGGCATCAGGAAGCCGGATGGCACAATCAGCTGCATTATATGCTCATATGCCAATGATGGGCACAAAGCGACATCGTTCCTGTCTCCTCGGCACGTGGGTGTACATCCGTAGCTCATGATATATCCCCGAAGGCTGCTCAGGAGGCATCAATGACGAAACACATGTCGAAGCTGTAGAATGTCATAAGCTTGTGATCTAAGCAACAACGGTGAGGAATCTCACCGCCTCCACGAGATCGCGGGAGAAAAATAGGATATTGCCATCGAATCGAACTTATCCATGCTCACAGGGCTATCTGTCACCATACATCTTGTGAGAATTTATCCCACCTTGTGCTTTAGACACTATCTCTTGTGTATAATCGACTAGGGCCTGTTTCATTTGCTCTCATGGTGTAATCTCGATCGGGTCCCAGAGTGATTGGCAGTCTCAAAAATCCTATATATGTCCTGTGGGTGATGGTCGTCTCACAGTCTTTGAACAAAAGTGCGTATAGGCTGTCCCATAAGTGCTATTGAGTGCCACTTGCATCAGCTCTACATCTCGCGGCACTCGTCACCTTGATATCCCCAAAGCCCCAGAGACCAGGCTAACTCTAAATGCGCGATCACGCATCGAGTCACATCTGGCGGGAGAATAGTCTCCGAGTAACTCAAGAATAGCATCCCTCATGTGGCTTAAAGGCTCTCGTACTGCTACCCCACGATCCAAAGAGCAATATTAAGTCTCGATGTATTTACCGTCACAATCATCCAGAAACATCGGCAACAAAATCTCATCTCTTCCCGATCGAGGCGTCGATTTAATAAAATACGGCATGTCGTTTTGATTCTAGTCGGCTTCGATTAATACCGATCGGCGCCACCCAAAAAAACTAATCGATGCGATTATAGCCAATCGGCAGCCAGGTGGTAATCGGAGACATAAATCCGGACCACTGGCCTCCTCCTGAAACAAAAAAAAAAAAAAAATCAAGCAAAATGAAATCTGATGGGTTCCAAGAAAAGAACCACTTGCCCAGTGCAAAGTGTCCTCCTGCTTGGCCACGTAGCTCGAGAGACTTCCGTGAATTGCTCAAATCCAAATTCTGACTCTCTCTGAATCGATAATCGTCACGATAAAATAAATCGTTTACGTTTTTAAGTTTCACATATTTATATGCTGTATTTACGTTTGGTAAACATGCGATTTTTGATCGGCGCCCGTTATCTTGGTCACTTCGCCGAAATTACGTGATGTAAGTCGATTTTCCATATCATGTTTGCCATAGTGTTGATGCTTGGCTTATTTATCCATCTGATCATTATTGTCTTGTTGAATATTGCCTTTAGTATCTTTTTGATATCACCATCTATTTTCGAGTTTGTTCCTTTGCGTGGGACACTTTCGTATTTTTGGCAACTTAGAGTTAAAGCGGTTTGTAAGGCACTAATGTCATCTCATGAGGAGGCGGAAAGTCCCAGATTTCCCTACTGATGTAGAGTTCCTTGGGATTTCATAGTTGCCTTTTTATTTATTTTTGTACATCGTTAATGATCGAGATCTCACTCAGGGCAGTAGAAGTTTGGGGCATCAGAAGCGTTTTCATCTACCTCTTTCCGAGCTTGGGATAAATGCATTACCATCATCATCCCATCCCCCTAGTTTGAGGAGATCAGTATCATCATCTTTTTCTTCCTTCTTGGCTCCATCTCATGTTTTTGTCTCATAACCTTGCTCATGCCATGAGTTACTTGACAAAAGAAGGGCAAATGTGAGACACTTAAAATTAGTTACTTGCAATTTGAGTGTCCCTCACATTAAGTTTCACTGCTTTCCGAGGTCGGCACTAGGGACGCGTTTGCATCACCCTTATCCCTTGGGATATTATCCAGGTTGTGATTTTAAACACTATATCCTAGGTTTTAATTCACCCCATTGTATCTTTACCGTGAGTAATTAGAGTATTAAATATTTAATTACACACTCTTCCCGTGTATCCTAATCACTTATCTACCCCTAATTTATTCTATACTATGTATCATTTATTTTTCCTCTTCCCCAAGCGGGATATTTCCCGTATTTGGGGTAACTCTTACCTTCTCACAGAAATGCGTTCACTTATTGGCCATCTCGGGAGTCTTTCCCAGCGATCGAGCGCCGACACTATCACGGTCAGCAGGCAGCGTTTCAGAAGCCAGCGCCCGATTATCAAATACGAACCCAGAACTTCAGATCTAGGAGGCGAAAAAAAAAGATGAAAAAGCGGGGAAAGAACACGCAGCGCAGAAACGAGAGAAGAGAGAAAGAGAGACATATCACGAAAGAAACACTTGAATTGTAAGAGAGAAGATCTTTAAAAAGCGCTCCAAGTGTATCGAATGAAGGAGCGAGATCTGTCCTGAAATCGATCACACGAGAGAGAACCACCCAGTTGCTCTGCTCTGCTCACTATCCGCATCAACATCTGTCCGCACGTATCCATCGATCTTTTTGGTGACTACCGTTCCGATTATCTCTACGGCTTACGGCACATCGTGGGACGTTGGCGAATCCAAGTCCGCCGCTTTTTCCAATTTTTGGATCTTCTACGCATTGTACCGATTGACCCGTCTGCCTTTCGATCGACACGATGCGTACTGTTTGATCCGGCCCGATCCATCATCGATCGATTCACCGATCACATCATCATCGCCTTCGATTCTACATGTCGGTGCCGATCATCATATGAAGGCAGTGCAAAAGGACCACGAGGTAACTTCAAATCCGGCTTTTATTTCATAGTTTCTGAAGTTTTACATAACTTACCTGTCTGTTTCATTTTAAATTTGGTTTTATTCATTATTATGTCGAGAAATGTAATAGTCTTATGTGCCACATCTTTGTCATGTATGCTTCTTTACTTAATTGAAAATGTGGTGACATCAATAGAGAAGCTTATCGCTTCGGGACCCACTTCTCGGGCGGTCACCTAAATGCCTTTTAGCAACGTAGTCTTTTACGCCGAGCATCGATTGTCTTCTAGGTTTACTCCGGATCTATTGTGTGAATTACTCAGTGTATGTAAATCTTTATCTACATCGAGCCTGCTTACCGTAGTCTACATCTTCCGGATCTTGTCCATAATTATAAATTTTATTAGAGTTTTAGGGTTTTGTGTTTAGTTTGGTGCGTTGCTTGGACGGTATTAGCGCGAAATGCCTTGATCTCTGATAACATCCACCCTAATCGATCCACTAATTATCATTTTTAGGATTCCCATTTGCATAAGATGACAATAATTACAATTTTCCAATCAAAATAAAAGTCCCAGGAAACATGTATTCATTGCATTTTCATTTTTTTCTTCATTTATAACCTAGGAAACAGAAAGAGAAGGGAAGGAGAAAAGCACCATTTTTGTGAAAAGAACCTACTACTTCACCTGACATACACAAAAAAGGGTTTTAAATAGTTATTAGCATGTGTATTAAAAGTTTCCCGAGGTGGTTTGGCATGCCCTCTACGAGGGTCCACTTTGACTTTCTATTTTTATATTTTCTAAGCTACGAAAATGTACAAAAACGTGCTTTCGGAGAGCCAAGAAAATGCCTTCAAAGTTATAGCTTCTAATAGAAGCCCTTCATCAAAGTTAAATTCCTATGTGTCGAGATATACGAAAATTACATGCATACTTAACGGAATTGAAAAGAGTGTAGAGCAGTTTGCATTTGGCGATTAGTTTCTCAGGGCATGTTTGGTGGTAGTTCACCCATTTTAAAACTAACAAAGGGTAGCTCGAGAGCCAATACTGCATCAAGTATGAACGTTCGATGGAGGAGAACCACCCAGTGAGACATCTCCTACTCGCACTTCACTGTATAAGGAGAATTCGCCGAGTTGACCGGGGTGAGAACTGAAAACCACTTTAAATGCAGTGCGACAAGTTTTACTGGAGGCGGCATAAGTCACAGGTGGTCTGGTTGAACCTCGTCCAGGACTACGGCCAGGAGTTTAAAAGTAATGGCTTAGCAGAACTATCACGAAGAGTGTGTTTCACTGGAAGCCCGGAATGTTCAAGTGTGGTTATGCAGTATAAAGGCTAGAGGTTTGCCGAGGCAGGGAGTAATTTCTCCGTCCCGGGGTTTGAATGGTGATTGAAAGCTTGAAAGCCAACTTTCTAGATTTGACAGCTTTTCTATTCTTTGCCAAACCCAGCCATGTGAGGGCTCTATAAGAGCATGAAAAGGATGTCGTATGTTTGTTTCAGTCGAACCCGAGAGTCAAGTGACTCCTCGTATACCAAGGTACCACGAATGAAACTTCATAGAATTCTCGTTTACAGAGTTGCGAAGAGGTACTTGGTGGAGGTCTTTGAAAAGTACAAAAATTTATTTATTTAAAAATAAGGAGAAGGTCGACTTTATCAATGGGAAGTCAAGTGCGTTTGAGTCGATAAAATGATATTGGAGGCGATCGCGAGAGGGAGAGAGTTTTCTAAATCATCTCGAAGTGAGGTGATAGTTCATGTTTTAAAGTAGGCGGTTATAATGACGTCGTGAGTTAACGACAATTTATTGTTCTGCAATGAGTTAGGGGACATTTAAGCGTAAATTCTAATACTTTGAAATTCTATTTGGTTGCGAAGAACTAAAAACCACGAGAATTATGAAGGCAATGTACGTAT